>JARUPY010000228.1:0-86533 GCA_029817715.1 Melastoma dodecandrum | reverse complement strand
GGTGATGACGATGGTACGCGCGCCTGCTTCCGCGTGCGAGCCGCGTCGCACGCGACACGTCTCATGCGTTGAGCCGGAATGCGAGATGGTCAGGGTCGCGGAAGACGCGACCCCGTTCAGCGACGCGCTAATCGCCTGGACGTGGCTGCTCCACCAACCACCTTGGATGCAACCCCGATGAGCAGGAGCCGGTAATGGGCATCTTCCGAAATCGGCGGCGCCGACGCACGATGCCGTAGACCTCTACCGACTCACAGCGTCAGCGGATGGATCGCGACCGCATCGCGCCATCGCCGCGGGGTCCAGGACCTTTAACGTGTCCTAAAGGGCCTGGAGGTTCAGAGCGGCAAGATCTTGTCCAGCACAGTCGCGAGTGTCGTCGTACGCGGCGTGAGGTCCTACGTGGATGAACTGAACGAGGCTGGACGAAGGATCGCGTGCGATCGCGAGCTTGAGCTGCTGAAACCCGCGCGCGGCCGATCTGTTGGCACAGTGCCACTCCGCTGCCGAACTTGCACGTGGACCCGTTCAGCAACCTCAGTCACAGACATGTGCACGACGTCGCCCGCGTGATAGAGGATGAAGGCGGCGATCCGCGCCGCTGTCGGCGGCAGCCCGGGCTGGACGGCGCGCAGACGGCCGAGAACGCCCGCAGAGGGGTGACAATAACCTTTCCAACCGAACCCGCCCCGGCTGCAGTGCGCACGCCGGCTCACGCTGGTCGCCTCCGCGGTCCAAACTGGCGCGGTTTTCAGGAACTCTGGCCCGAGCGGATATTCGGGGCTGACATGGAACGAAAGCGAATGCCGAGGTCGCGGGGCTAACCGCGGCCACTCCGTTTACGGGTTGTCGACGATCATCAACACTTGAGGTGCTCTGAGCCCGAGCCGTTCTAGACGCGGCCTGGAACAGGTGCGGCTCCGGCTTTGACCAGGATCTCGTATGGGGAATGGGCCCGATGCAGGAAAGGAGTGCGCGAAGTAAGGGCACCCGTTTCCGAAACGATGCCGCCGTCCGGACTGGGATGCGTAAGATCGGGGTTGGCGACCACGAGGAGCGCCCCACGCCGCACGGCGTTCGCCGCGCGTGCGAGGGTCTCGTAGACGAAGCGAAGGTCACCGAGCGAGGAACACCACATCGACACCCTCCTGGCTCGGTCGCTAACCGAGATATTGTGCGTACCGGCGCAGGCTCCGGCTGGACAGGAACGAGAACCCGCACACATGGGCCACGCTGTGCGACGAGACCGTTTCAAGCGCAAGTGCGCCTCGCGCAGACAGCGTTCACTGTCGGGAGGAAGGCACGACGCCGGAGGCGGAACAGCTTGCGCAGCAATTTCCGCCGGAAGGTCGTTCAGCATCGTTGGGACACCTCGATGCATCGAACCGCCGATCGCAGCGCGCAGGAATGCTCCCGCGCAGGGGAGTAGGCGCCCGCTGCCCTAACAAAGTGCCCGTCGATGATCAAACAAGATTCCTTTGGCGTGTCTGCATCGCAGAACATGATGGGCTGAAAAATAGCTCAGTTTGCAAGCACCTTAAATCTGAGTTTCCTTCATCATAACCGTCATCGACGCTGCTCTAGCTACGGCATCTTGGTCAGGAACGGCCTATGTCGGGCGTTTGCAGTACACAATCTCAGGAAGTGCTTCGGCGTGTCGACCGTCCTAGTCGGGGTTGTCGCTCCGACATCGCGCATGGTGAGTTTGCTCACCCTCGTCGGGCCATCCGGCTGCGGAAAGTCGACGCTCCTACGGATCATCGCAGGTCTCGACCACGCTTGATTCCGGCTCGGTCGAAATCGATGGGCGCCCGGTGGACCATCTGCCTGCCTGCCTAAGGCGCGGGACGTGGCCAATGGTGTTCCAGTCCTACGCGCTCTACCCCTACATGAACGGTGGCCGAGAATATCGGCCTGCCGCTTCGCGATGCGCCGGATGACTGAGATGGCAGCGGCTGCCGCTTCCTCGGTTCGCTTTCTCTTTCTCCCCGGTGCGCGAACCGCGTGCAGAAAGGCGACTCGCCAGCGGAAGTCTAGGCGCCGTAGCAGGGAGCCTTGATCTCGGCCACCTGCTGGGCCGTCGGCCGGGCCAGCTGTCGGTGCGGTACCAGCGCCAGCGCGGATGGCGCTCGCCACGCGCCATCGGTGCGCCAGCCCGCCGGCCTTCCTCATGGAACGAGCCCCGCTCTCGAACCTCGACGCGAAGCTGCGGGGTCCAGGCGCGGGCCGAGATCGCCGAGACTGACATTGCCGGCTCAGGGGAGCGCACACCTTCATCTACGTCACTACACAGCACAAGGTCGAGGCGACCTTGACGATGTTCGGACCGCGCTCGCCGTGATGCTCGGGCGGACGGGCTCCTTGCCAGGGTTCGACACTCCCGCAGGCGTGTTCTATGACGCAGCCAGGCGAGCCTTGCCGTCGCACGTTTCATCGGCACTGCCGGAGATTCAACGTGCTCCCTGCCCGGGCCATTGCGCGAAACCGGGTCGAGGTTCCTGGGACCGTCCCTGGCCGCCATGCGCGTTTGGGCCCTAACCGGCGGGCGCCGCGCTCCTGCACTCGGCGTACGGCCCGGAGGTCTTCCGCATACGATCGACGACCTGGACGGCGCCGAGTTTTATTCACCAGGCGTTCTCAGGTTGCGCGAATCCGCTACTGTTAGAGCGGCTCAGGCTCCGAGTCCTCTGGTGCATGTCGGTGTCGAAGGCCTCGACGGCGCCGCTCGTTAACCCGCAACTAGAGCCGCAACGCATGACGCGCAATCTCGCCCTCGGCGCGCGGAATCACGCGTTTATCAGCCCTGCGTCGAGCGCGTTCTCGCCTTTTCAGGCAGAGACGGGCGCCTGTGGCTTGCCGCGGAACCACCTTAATCCCTCCCCCCATTGAGCCGGCATAGGCCTTCGCCTGAGACGAGGCCGCCCGTGGCTGGTGCTGGGGCTGCGCGGGTTCGCCCCCCGCGAAGGCCGCGCAGGCGAGGCGCCGGGCTGGGGCGCGGGCCGAAGACGCTCGCGGCTTGGGACCCTCTGCGGGGACCAGGGCTCTGTCCTAATGTGGCTTCTGCTGCTCGGCCCGGCCGCCGCCGTCATCGACGCTCCCTTCGCTGACGAGATTGGACCTTCGGGAACGCCGACTATCGCCTTCGCTGGCCTCGAGAACTATCGCGAGCCTCCTCGTTGACGCAGGTGTTCTGGAGCCTACGCTGCGCCAACACGCTCACCTATGTCGCTTTCACGGTGCCGGCCTCTGTGGCACTCGGCCGTTCGGCGTGGCCGCTCCTCATTGAGGTCCGGGGCCGCTCCTCGCTCAAGGGCTTCAACTATCGCGCCTCCTTCTTCCTACCGGTACCTCCACTCTGATACGCGATGGCCGCTGGTCTTCCAGTTTCGCGCCTTCCATCCGACGAGCCGGCACCTCCGTGTCAACCAGGCGCTCCACCTCATTGGCCTGCCGACGTCGCGACTGCGTCTGAAGGACCCACGACAACTGCGCTCCTTCGCGCTCGGGGATCATTCGGGATCTTGGCTAGGCACGGTCCGGCCTGATACATGGTCCTAGTTCCTCGCCGGCCTGAAGGGTGCGATACCCGGAAGGATCCTCTACAGAGGCCGCCGCGCATCGACGGCGCGGCACGGCTGTTCTTCGACGCGCCTTTACGCCGCGTGACCTGGCCGATGCTTTGGACCAGGTCCGCTGGTCTTCAACCGTGACTGGTGACGGCGTTACCGCTCGTTCCAGGTCTTCGATACGGTGCCAGGTGCATCACCGAGGGCGGGCCCGAACCAAAGCGACGAGTGTTACTCCACTACCAGAATGTACCAAGAAGGCTTCTCCTTCCCTAGCGCTCGGACATATGCCGGCCGCGAATCACCTGCGTTTTTCCTCGCTTCGTGTTTTCTTCCTCGTGAGCGCTACTCCAGGTTGAAGCCTCCTAGAGCGGCGGGCCCATTACGGATGAGCACCGTGGCCGTCCCCGCGTCCTGGGATCGGCGCCGCCCTGCGGCCACGCCGTGCTTGGCGCGGGCGCGCTACAGATGCAATGCTTGCCCCCTTCGCGCTTATGATCCTCCATCCAGCCTAGACAAAAGCGCCGGCGACGGGCTCTTCGCGCCGGAATTCCACCTTCCTGCCTCAGAGGCTGGGCCGCCATCGAGAAACCTACACCGGCGGCCTTCACTAAACAGCCGCTCGGGCGCTACCTGCTCAATGGTCTTGTTCGTCTGGCAACTGGCGGATCTTTCGCGAATCCAAAGCCCTTGTGGGCCGTACACACCTGCGCCTATGGCACTCGCCAAGCTGCGCTGGCTCTGGCGCGACACAGTCTTCGCACTGGTCCTGCTCGGGCACCTTGATCCCGCATCAAGTCACCGCGATCCCTGCTCTACATCCTGCTGTGGAAGCTCGGCCTCCTGGACACCTATGGCGCCGTGGGATCTTACCCCTACAATGATCTCGGTTTTCGGCATCTTCCTGATGCCGGCAATTCCATTCCGCGCGGTGCGGACGACCTGCTCTCACGCCGGGGCGGCTCGAACGACAGGCCTCGTCGGAAGTTCGCGATCGTGTTGGCGGTAATCATGCTGCCGAGCGACGATCCACCGCGCTCGTCCTCCTTCCGGCATCCTAGCCTTCGTTTTTGGAACACTGGAACGAGTTCTTCTGGCCCCTCGTCGTGAGTGCAATCCGAGCACTTGGCGACCGCCACCAGCTCGGCGTCGTCGATACTTTGCCAACCGCGGAAGCCGGGCACGGAATTACAGCCTTCTCATGGCGGCGGCGGGTCGTGGTCAAACGCGAGCCCGCTCGTCGTCGCCTTCCACTTATCGCCCAAACGCCTGGTTCATCGACCGGCGTCCACCTTGACCGCACAGTGAAGTGAGCCGACCGCACCGACCCGAGGCGGACCACCGGGCCAAGAGCCCCGACAAACCGGGATGACCCGCATGAAGATCACGCGTTACGTACCTTGCTCGCCGGCACCGCCTCATTGAGCGGAACGGCCCGCCCTGCCAGGCTAATCTACAGGGCTCAATCGGCCGGGGACCGGAGGATCCAGGGTGCAGTTACTCGACCCCAGCCCCGTCCTGTTTCAAGGCCCTCATGGAGGACGCTCGCCCGTACACCTTCATGGAGCGCAACCCCTCGATCCGGGTGACCCCTGCGCGCGCCAGAGCTCCGGCTATGAAGAGGATCATGCAACCGACAACCTGCGCCGATGCGGTAACGAACCAATTGCCCGACGTCGCCTTCCACGGCCTCAACCGGCAGCGGGACGCTCGACGAGGCGGCGGTATTCCCGGTGGATCTGAAGCCGTTACATGGAATCCGACCCGGCGACGAAAGGAGCTGGGCTATTCGCCCTCGCTCCTGTCGCTTCGGGCCAGATAGGAGCGAAGCAGACGGGCATCGGCATTTCGCGCTCTTCGACGCCGATCCTCTATTTCAACGCCGACCTCTTGAAGGCGGCGGGCGGAGATACCGGATCGACTTGCCAACTGCGCTGGGACGAGCTGGTGCGCCTCGCGGCGTGCGATCCACGATCCCGCGGCATGAACCGAACACGGCCTGTTTTTACGACCTGGACGATCACCGGGAACTGGGGCTGGCAGGCTCTGGTGCGCTCTGCATGGCGGCGCCTTCTCTGAACCCGGACGGAAACGCAGGTTTGCCCTTCACTGAGGAGCCGGGACGGCAAGGCCATGCGCAGCCACTGCAGCCGCCTCTGGTCGATGATGGCGAAGATGCACGGACATCAAGTCCGAGAACTGCGTTTCCCAGGACATGTTCGCCGGGCGGCTCAGGCATCTCGATGCACATCGACTGCGCAGCTCGGCCGCTATAACACCGCGAGATCCGCGGAGTGCGCTTCCAGCCCTCGTTGTTGCGGACGGATTACACCTTACCCGCATGTCGCGTCCCCACAGGAAGCGCAGTCTTCCGGCGGGCGGGAAACGCACGCCATGGATGATTCGCAGGAAGGACCCGGGCAAGCAGAACGGGCCGCTTGGGAGTTCATCAAGTTCGCGACCGGACCCCCAAGGCGCCACACATGATGAGTGGAAACGCGACCGTCACTACAGTGCCCGCGGACACACGATTCCTGCACCGAGCGTGGGAGGACCTCTTGGCGAAGTTTATATCGTCGAGAACCCCAACCACACGTCGTCTCAGATCAAGGCAAGCATGGACGTTTATTCTACGGGCTGGTACGCCTTTCCGGGCCAGAACGCGCTCCGCATCACCGACGTGATCAACGACCACCTCCAGAGCGTGGTCGCCAAGCGCGGCGACGCGGAGGCCACGAACGAGAGCATGGGCAAAGCCGTGCAGGCGCTACTGCCGAAGCGCGCCGGCTGATCCTGGACACCTCCCGGAACCTCGCGATGAAACCGACCCGCATCGCGGTCGTCGCCGATATCCACCACGGCGCTGACCACCGCACCAAGCGCGGCAGCGCCGCGCTACCGCTTCTGCGACGCTTTCCTCGACGAGGCCGGCGATGCGGACGCGATCATCGACCTCGGCGACCGCATCTCGGACGTGGACGCGGCGACGGACGTCGTTTCTCCAGGCGCGCTGTCGCCGAAGTTTTCGCAGGCCTCGATGAGCGTCGCCACCACGTCTGCGGAAACCACGACGTCGCTCACCCTGTCGCTTGCCGAGAACGAGGCCGTCCTGCAGGCTCCCCTCGGAGCCGCGCGATCGATCTCGGTCCCGTTCGCCTGGCCTTCTGGCAGCCGGACGTGGCACTGACGCACACGCGACCGCTCCGCCTCGGACCTGGCGACCTCGACGCGCTGCGCGCGCTCCTCGACGACGAGCGTCCCGACGCTCCTCGTCAGCCCCTCCACCGCTGTCGGGGCAGTCACAGGACGGCAACTACTGGTTCGAGAACAATCCAGACTACGCCACGTTCGCGCAGAGCCTGCCGGCGATCCGTTCGATCATTGCCGCCGCGCCCGCTCCGATGGTCGCCCTTGCCGGCCACGTCCACTGGAACAGCTTGGCGCTCCTCGACGGCACGCCCCACCTCACGCTGGCAATCACTGACGGAAACTTGCACCAACGGACGGAGCTCCCTCGGGCTGCGCGGCGCTCCTGACCGCTCGGCGAGGGCGTACTACGCTGGCATGTAACCGCCTCGACGCCTTCGAGGTCGCGTTGCCGTTCGGTTCCGCAAAGCGCCGTTGGTACGCACCGCTGCCCCGCTTCACGAAGCTCGCGAAAGCCGCCGAATAGTGAACTTTCGAGGCTAGGATCATCATCACGCCCCTCAGGAATGCGACACTTCGCCGTTGTGCTCTCCTCAGGTGGATCCAGGCGGTTCAGTGCGCGTTTGCCTAGGCGGGGCGACCGCGGGGGCGGATCACGTCGCGGTAGCCATGCGTCAGACGCCGGGATTGTTGGCTGTCGGCTATCCGAACGTCTCCCCGACGCTCCTGCGGGGTGGGTTGCGAGCAGCCTCAAACGAACGCCGTTTCTGTCGGACAAACGTGTCGGCTTTTCTATTGCTGAGTAAACGGCAATTTTGGCACGAGCCCAACCTGCTCATCGACCACGCCCGTGTCCCTACCTTGGACCTGGTACTTCAGGGCGGCTTTCAGCGGATCATCTCGACGACGACGCCGGCAGCAGCGCAATCATCGACCAGCGCCTCTCGGCGGTGAGCGCCGGCAGATTTTCGCGCTTAGCCAAGGCCAAGCAGTACCGGTCGCCGAGCGACAGCCCCACCTTCGACCGTGAGCGGACGCAGCATGCCGGCCTCGTACGACAGCGCGGCATCGGCCACCACCCATCGGATCGGCAAGGGACGCAGCAGCGCCTCGATATCAGAGCGCCCCGCCCCGACTTGGCGTAGTGGCTAACCACCTCAGCCAAATTGACGGTCTCATGGACAGACCCATCGAGCGCGGCTTTCACCCGATCCGCTCCCGGCTCCGCCAGCAGCAGGGCGAGCAGCGCGGACGCGTCGAGGACGACGCCCGTCATTCGGCGTCGGCCTCGCGGGCCCGGTCGGCGAGGAAGTCCATCACGGATGCGCCTGTCTTGTCGGCGGTGAGCCTGCGGCTCAGAGCCTGTGCTCGGGCGACGACCTGATCGAGCGTCCGGAGCACGATGGCGTCGCCGGTATCCTCGACGATCACCTCACCCCCGTGACTGAGGCCATGCCGCTTTGCGCAGGTCGGCCGGCAGGCTCACGCGCCCGTCTGGCATCACCTTAGCTCTCATGGGGCGCCTCCACTCCCTGCCCATGTAGAGGAGCATACGCCAAATAGCACCAATCCGCGCCAGGATAGACAGCTGACGTCATTGCTGCGCTATAATGGGTCTTTCTGAACGCGTCGCCTCATCTCATCCGTGTCCGCAAGGGGATCGGTCAGCGGACGCTCGACCAATCCAACCTCGGAGCCTCGATCCGCCTATGCGAGTCGCATCTCAATCGATTGGTACGATAAAAATTGCGATGAAGGGGCACTCATACGTTACAGTCCCGCTCATGACGCATGTGCTGATCGGCTACGCCCGCTGCTCGACCGACCGCCAGGACCTCGCCGCCCAGCGTCACGCGCTGGTCCAGCTCGGGGTGGCGACGGATCGCATCTACACCGACAAGGGTTTCACCGGGACGAATCCGGCCCGCCCAGGCCTCGACCAGGCATTGGCCGCGGTCCCGAAGCGGCGACACCCTGGTGGTGCCCAAGCTCGACCGGCTCGCACGCTCGGTGCCGGACGCGCGTGCGATCGGCGACGCGCTCGCGGCGCGGGGTGTGAGCTGCAGCTCGGCGCCAGCGTGCACGACCCCACCGACCCGATGGGCAAGCTGTTCTTCAACATTCTGGCGACGTTTGCCGAGTTCGAGGCGGACCTCATCCGCCTGCGCACGCGAGAGGGCATGGCGGTGGCCCGCGCCAAGGGGAAACTGCGAGGCAAGAAGCCCAAACTGTCCGACCGTCAGCAGAAGGAGTTGCGCCGGTTGTACGACAACCGGTGACTACGCGATCAGCGATTTGGCCGAGCTGTTCTCAATCTCCCGGCCGACCGTCTACCGCACCCTGGAGCGCCAGCCCGTCACGTCCCCCGTTGTGGCAGCCTGAGCGGCGGCCGCGTGGCGATCGGCACCGGGCTTATACGCCACCGGTGTCCCTTGGTTTCGAGGTGACGGAAACCTCCGATGATCAGTGGCAAAAAGAGATCAAGATCACAGTGTGCGATCACCGCTCTCGTGGCTGACGCGGCGACACAGCCGGCCTCCCAAAGCGGCGAAACCCGTTTTCCCGATCCCGATCTCACCCTGGCTCGGAGCTGACGACTTGGTAGTCGCGCGGGAGCGCGACGGGTTCGTCTCCGGCCTGATTGCGATGTGAGGCGACCACCACCACATCCGGCCGTTCCGGAACTTGAAGTGCCCCCGAACGAAGTGCTCTGCCCGCGGGCGCCCATCGGCTTGCGGGACACCATCGTCGACATCGATCTTCCGCAGACGGGCGACGTCGAGGCGGATCCGTCGCAGGTTCGGTAGAGGCGGCCGACCTTCGGCGACTCGGCGCGCATCGACTCGCTGCGTGTCCGCGGCCGCCTCGATTGTCACGACACCCGAGGGCGAGTTGATGATCAGGAACATGCTGATCAGGTCGGCGGCCGCCTGCTCGTGCGGGTTCGGACCGGGCCCGTTGCCGTTGATTGCAGCTTCAGCCACGTTCTCGCAGCGAAACCCGCTCGGATCGACGTGGATACGGCCGAGGGTACACACCATGGGCCAGCCTGTCGCTCGCTCGATCCGTGGGGCGTACAAGAACTGACGGAAGGCAAAGCCGGACGTGTCCTGCACCTGTTCGACGAGGTAGCCGAGATGGCCGCCGCCGGGGCTGCCCCACTCGATCCAAGTGAGGGGAAAGGGCGGCCGCGCATGATCGAGGGCGCGCAGCAGATCGGTGAAGGGCGTCCTTCTCCATGCGCTGGACTGCATCCATCACGCTCTGATCGACGATGAACCGACCGGCGCGGGGAATGAGGGCGTTGGCTTGCGTGATGCCCTCAGCGAACGGGCCATCACGCTGCTCACGGCATCAAATTAAATCTGTTTTGCCAGCGTCATCCTGTTCGTACACCCACGCTCGATCGGCTTCACCTCTGCAAACTGAAGGTCGCCTATTTCAATCTTCATTCTCATTCGATCTATTTCTTGATTACAATGATCAGTTTATTACCAACCACCGTAAAGGTCGCGTGCCAAGCATGACCTTTTTTCAGGAAAAAACACATAGACCGGCAGCCTCCTCCCGAGAGACACGCGATGCCAGATTTTTCCAACCTTCAGCAATTCAGTTCATGAATTCGTGCAGCAAAGAATTTCCGTACCGGCTTTACAGAGAGATCGCAGCAAACTGCTTCATGCTGATGACTTTTCTTGAGCACCACCACGAGCGCATTGAGTACGGCGACATCGCGCGGGAATTTGCATCTCATAAGGACATACCCTCGCTGGAAGATGATAAGCTTATCGCCGAGGCGCGCCTACGCGGGGTCATCAACGACGAACTGCAGATATCCGCGACCCGTAATCAGTTCGGTGCCGGGCTGAGCTGCTTGTCTTATCTGACGCAGATCAGGCCTCTCCCCGGGGATAAGATCGAACCGCTCGCTCGCTTGGAGCGGGACATCTTGTCGTTGCTTTAAGGCTGCGCCGACATCCAACGTCGGCTGTCTTTTCCGATCGGCACGGCTTGGCCGGCGAGCCATGCCACCGCCCAGCTCTTCGCGCGGTGGAAGGCCAGCCGTGCCCGCAGTGACATTATCGGCCTTATGTGACCCACCCTTCATGCGCATGCGTTCGGTCTTCGTAGCTTTTCTTGCGACCGTGCTTCTTGCAGGTCCGGTCGCGGGCTTGATCCAGAATGGGCTCGACCCGGCGTATTGGCCCGTAGAGGTGACTCGCCCCGTGCCTGGTTCGCGACCCTGTTCTCTCCCCATGCCGGTGACGCGCTCGCGATTCCATATCTGATGCTGATCGGCAGGGTGCCCGAATTCGCTAACGGTGGCTGGTCGCTAGCCCCACTCCTCGCCTTCTCACCCCTTCTGATCCTGTTCGGAGCGCGAATTCCTAAAGCGCGCAAAGCCCGAACAGAAGCGGGACACTTCCGACCTGTTCGGCTCGGCCCCGCTTCGCCACCACAGCCGAGCGTAGGCAACTACGCGGCGGCCTTGAACTCGGCCGCGATCCCGAGACCGGTCGTGCCGTCCGCATCGCTGTGCAAGGTACGCTCGTCACCATCGCGCCGCCGCGCAAGGGCAAGACGTCGGGCTTGCTCATCCCCAATCTCGCTTTTCCCGAGCCGCAGGGTTGGGGTGGCCCCGCTGTCGTGTTCGATCCGAAGGGCGAGGTCTACCGCTCCGTGGCCGCACGACGCCGCTCGCTCGGGCGCCGCGTCGTCTGCCTCGATCCCATGGGCTTGGCCGGCGGCACCGACCACTGGAACCCGCTCCAGGGCCGCGACCCGGACGACGTCCTCTACCTCCAGAGTACCGCGCTGGCGCTCCTGCCCGAGGCCTCCGGTGACGGCGAGGCCTCCGCCTACTTCCGCAACCGGGCCGTCGATCTGATCACCGGTGCGCTGTTGGTCGCCCTGCGTCAGCCGCAGGCGTGCACGGTCGTGGAGGTTCAGGACTTGCTAACCGACGAGGCCCGCTTCCGCGGCCTCCTGCAGCAGTACGTCACGCACTGGCCCGAGCCCGCGGCCTACGCGGCGATCGAGATCCTAGAGGCCGATCCCAAGACCAAGGACCCGATCAAATCCACCGCCCTGCAGGCCTTCCAGTGGCTCGCCGACCGGCGCCTGCGCGACCTCGTCGGCGACTCGACCTTCCAGCTGTCCGAGCTGTCCACCGGCGCCGTCGACTTGTTCGTGGCGGTGCCGACCGAGTACAAGACTGTGCTCGCCCCGTTGCTGCGCTGGCTGTTGTCCGACCTGTTCGCCTCGGTGCGTCGCCACCGTCCGGCTGAGCGGTTGATGATCTTCGTCGACGAGGCCGCGGTACTCGGCCGGTTCGATGCGCTTCTCACCGCGGCGGGCGAGCTGCCGGGCTACGGCGCCAGCCTTTGGACGATGTGGCAGGATACGCGCTCAGCTCGTCGGGCTCTACGGCGAGGCCGGGGCGGACGTGCTGCTCAACACCGCGGAGGTTGTCACCGTCTTCGACGTCCCGGCCGTCGATCCGGATGAGGCCGAGCGCTGGTCGCGGTCGATCGGCGACTACACCGCCTTCGTCGAGACCCGGACGGCCCCGACCGGCGATGCCAAGGGCACGCCGTCCACGGCCCGTGCGTCGCAGGGCGCGCGCCTGATGACCAAGGAGGCGCTGATCGCGATGCCGGGCGACGAACTCCTGGTGTTTCCCAACAGCGGCGGCCACGCGCGCCATCCGTTGCGCCTGAAGAAGACGGTCGCGCACACCGATCCGCGCTTTCGCCGGCTGATCACCGCCGTGCCCCGGTCGGCCGGACGCGGTGAGCCAGGAAGGCCCCACGCGGTGCGGTCGCCATTCGGGTGCGCCTCAGCCGACGGTGGAATACACGGCCACCGCGGCCGGGAGGATCAGTCCGCCCAACCGCCGCAGCCTGCTGGAACGTCGCCTGTCCGACGTGAGCTGAGACTGATCGAGAGATCCAGACCTCAGCGTGATGGTCTGGAGCGGGTTTGCAGCCAATCTGACGGCACACGGGTCGCGGCATAGCCCTCACCTGTGCGCCAGTCGCGCAGCTCAGCCACACCGTCGGCATCACGCATCAGCGCGTAGGCGCGCCCCGCCACGAGGCGGTCTCCAGCAGGTCGCCCATCCGGCATGACCCAGGCGGTGGTCACATCCCGGTCGCCCCGCACTTCGACCCAAGAGATTGGAGTGCGGCGATAGGCCATTTGCAGTGCAAGCAGGAGGTAGAGCGCGAGCAGAGCGTCACGAGTGAGCCGGCGCGCATGGAACGGCAGGCGCCCGCGCCAAATCGCGATGCGGCTAGCATGGCGCGGCCCGGGCCGGGCGTCAGGCTCCTCATCGCCGGACCGGTCGCGGATCGAGAGCAGGAGCTCGCGCCGATGTTCGGGCAGGAGCTGTGCTGCGCCCTCCTCCAAGGCCGCGAACCGCTCGTGGATCGGGCGCGTCTTCAGCCGAGTGAGCGCGGCGCGGCTGTCCCGCTCGAACCCGGCCGCGGCCTCACGCGCGGCGCGGTCGGCCCGCGCGAGGCGGGCTTTCACGTCCTCAGGCGTTGCGGGCACGCTTGGCTCCCCCTGCCGGCGTCCCGGCCCGACCTGCGACCGGCGCCTCCTCGACCAGCCACAGGGCCGCCGGCTTGACCGCCTCCATCACGGCGAGGCGGAACGCGGTGAGATCGCGCAGGATCCGCCCGGCCTTGGCCTGCGAGGTCTGCTTGACCAGGCCCGCCCGGTCGAGCCGTCCGACGCCGCGCAGCTGACCGGCCGCCAACACCCCGCGCGTCTCATCCTCCAGCTCGAAGGCGCGCAGGTGCGTGACCCCCGCGTCGCCAACCACGCGCTCCAGGATCGTCGGGTCGATCGCGCCGCGCACGCCGTTGGCCACGACGAACCGGGCACCGGTCCAGTCCCGCGCGGCCTGCAGCAGCTTGCCCGCATCCGCGAGCGAGCCGGCCTCGGCGGCCACCACCACCACGAGCCCGAGTTCGATCCCGGCCTTGCCCAGCTCCGGCGCCTCGTCCCTCAGCACCCCGAGCAGGCTCGCCGAGGTGTTGGCGCCGATGTCGACGAGGGTGGGGGCCGCGACCGCGTAGAGCGCGTTGATCACCTCGTCGAGCTCGGACCGCGCGGCCTTGCCGCCGCTGGCCTCGATCGCCTCGCGCGTGGCGCGCATCTCGAAGTAGCGCACGCCGCCGGGTTCGTTGGCGGCCGTCGCTTCCCTAAACTCCGTCAGTCGGTGCACCGACTCGATCTCCAGGATCGGGGCGTCCGGCACCGCTTCTGCTAGGCCGCGGGTCACGGTCGACTTGCCGACGCCGCCGGTTTCCTGGGCGACGAGGAGGACGCGAGGCATGGGTGTCAGTCCTTCTTGAACAGGTGGCTGTGCTTCTCGGCCTGCAGGTGCTGGATCTCCGCCTCGGTGAGCGGCGCATCCGCGGCCGATGGGGTTGGCCTCTCGCGATCCGGACGGAGCTCCGGTGCGAGCCGTGACGCCCGGGGGGTCGAGCCGGTCGGGGGCGGTACGGGATGCGATGAGGTCGGCCGATCTGGCCGGGCCGCCCGCGCCTCCGCCCTGGCTGCGCGGGCGGCGGCCTGCCGCCGAACGCTGGAGATGATGCCGGTGAGATTGCGCCCGGTGATCGGCTGGCCGTCGGCGGTGGTGAACCCCTGCGCCGTGAGGCCGGCCGCGACCGCATCCCAGGTCAGGCCGCCGGCCTGAAGAGCGATGAGAGCATCGAGGTGGTCGCGCACGGCATCCATCAGACCCGTAACCGGCCGACCGCCCGGAGCACCGGCGGTGCGGCGGCTGCCGGGGGTCGCGGCGGCGTCCCGGGCGAGGCGGCGTAGGTCGAGGCGGGGGCGCTGGGCCATGGCAATGCCCTAGCAGAGCGGGGATTGCCAGGGCGTGCAGCCGATCGCTCGAATGCCGCGGGCGACGGCAAGGCTACGTTAGGATCCGGCCGCGGGCGGCAATCTACGGCTGACGACGGCAGCAGTACGGTAACGCGTACGGCAATAAAGTGGATATCACACCATACGCACTGAAGTGGTGAAGCGTTAACCGCGCGGCCATGCGAGCCTCGCCAGGCCGTCGCGACCGTGCCAGGGCTGCCGGTCGGATCCGCGCACAGCAGGTACGCCGATGGCCGATCAGGTCAAGCTCACGATCACGCTGGAGGCATCCCTCGCCGCCCGGTTGAGCGCCGCCGCGGCCGAACGCGGCTGGACCTCCGAGAGCCTGGCGACCGACTGCGTCGCTCAAGCCCTGGAGGTGGCGATCCGCCACCGGGTCCTGATCGGGCGCATGGAACAGGTCGACGCCGCGATCCTCGACATGGCACAGGCCGTCGGTGAGCTCGGGGCCCCGTCCCGCCGGCATCGACCTGTCCCGGGTCTGCCGCTACCGCAAGGACACCGGCGGCCCGGATCCGGCCTGATGACCGCCTCGCTGCACCGGCTCGGAGCCGGTTCCGAGGCGGGGCTGTACTACACCAACGACAGCCAGCACGAGGCTCGTCCGGACCGGCGCGACGAGTACTACCTGGCGGACGGCGGCGGGGTGTGGTGGAGCAGCGGCGAGAGCGTCGTGCGCCACGGCGCGCCGATCGCCGCCAGCTCGTTCCGCGACCTGTGTGCCGGATATCATCCCGGCACCGGCAAGCCGCTAGTGCGTGGCGCTGGCCCGGGCCACTGGGCCGGTCAGGACCTCACCCTAACCCCCGGGAAATCCGTTTCCGTGCTGTGGATGGCCGGCACGCCCGAGCAGCGCGCCGCGATCGAGGCCGCCCACCGCGCCGCCGTCGAGCGGGCGCTCAATTTCGTCGCTGCGGAGGGACTGGTCACCGTCCGAACCGGGGCGGGCGGGGTCGAGCGGCACCGGCCGAGCGACATCATCGTCGGCCGCTTCGATCATTACACGACGCGAGAAGGCGATCCAAATATCCATACGCACTGTGTCTTCATCAACGCAGCCGGTGCGCCGCCGAATTCTGGATCCGGTCGATACAAATCTCAGACGCACCTGACCATCGAGGTCGAGCAACTCTACGCCTACCAGATCTGTGTGGGTGCCGCGTATCGCGCTGCCTTGGCCGAGGACCTGCATCGCCGCTTCGGCCTACGCTACCGTGAGGCCGGGCGCGGGCAGTGGGAGGTCGCCGGCCCGCCCGAGGCGGTGCTGGCCGCCTTCTCCAAACGCTCCGAGCAGATCCTCGACTACGCTGGGGCCGGCGCCACCAGCGCCCAGCGCGAGATCGCCGCGCTCGCCACGCGCCGCGGCAAGCACGAGCTGCCGACCGGTCCCGAGCTGGAAGCACGGTGGCGCGAGGAGCTCGCCGCCTGTGCGCTCGATCCGTGGGATGCCGCGCGCGATCCCGAGCGAGACCCCGCTCTCGCCAGAGCCGCCGCACGTGAGGCGGAACGCGAACCCCCGTTCGACCCGCCCGAGATCCCCGGCGACGGCCCGGTCGCGCGCGCCGCCTCGGCGTTGTTTCGGCACGAGAGTGTGGTGACGCGCAAGGACCTGCTCCAGCGCGCTCTGGAGCTCGCTGGCGTGCAGGGACTCGGGGTCGATGCCGTGGAGGCGGAGCTCGCCCGCCTGGAGCGGGACGGCACGCTGCTGCCGCTGGCGGCCGCCGAGATGGTGCCGGGGGCGAGCGCGTGCTGGACCAGCCCGGGCATCGCAACCTGCGAGGCAGCGATGCTGCGCGCCGCCGATCGCCCGCTGGAACGGAGCTGGATCACCCTTGAGGCGCTCAAAGGGGCCCTGGCGCGGGCGGGCCATCTCAGCCCCGAGCAGGGCGAGGCCGTGCGCCATGCCGCCGGCCCGGATGGGGTATCGCTGCTCCAGGCCGGTGCGGGCACCGGGAAAACGACGACGGCCGCGGTCCTGGTCGCGGCCGCGCACGACTCCGGGATGCGCGTGATCGGCCTGGCGCCCTCCTGGGTCGCGGCCGACGAACTCGGACGCTCGACCGGGATCCCCACACAGGCGATCGCCCGCTGGCGCCACGACCGCGCCCGGGCGACGGCTTCGGACCCCGCGCCCCACCCCGATCCCTCGCCCGCGCTCGACGCCGATACCCTGGTCCTGGTCGACGAGGCCGGCATGGTGTCGAGCCGCGACCTGGAGGCGGTGCTGAGCGCGGCGCAGGCGGCCGGTGCGAAGGTCGTGCTGATCGGCGATCGACGGCAACTCGCCTCGGTCGGGGGCGCGAGTGCGCTGCGGGCGGTCGCCGAGGTGGTCGGACGCTCGGCCGTGCTCGAACACGTCCGCCGGCAGACGGTGGATTGGCAACGTGCCGCCTCGGTTGTGATGGCGCGCGGCGATGCCGAGGCGGGTCTGCGCGCCTACGCCGCCAACGACCGGGTCGAGCTGATCTCCGGAGCCGAGGCGGCTCAGGCCCGGGTGATCGCGTTGTGGTCCGAGCAGCGCGCCGTCCATAACGGGGACGCGCTGATCGTGACCCGGCGCAACGCGGATGCGGCGGCGCTGAACGCGCGGGCACGGGCGGTGCTGCGGGCGGAAGGACAGCTCGGACCCGACGTAGTCGCGCTGCCGTCGCGCAACCGCGCCGATGAGGTCGTACCGCTGAGTTTAGGCCTCGGCGACGTCCTGCGGTTCGGTGAGAGCCTGCCGCACCTCGGCCTGCGCAACGGTACCCGCGCCCGGATCGAGGCCATCGTCACCGATCCGGACGCGGGACCGCGCCTGCGCCTGCGCCTGCGGCTGGAGGACGGGCGCGCGCTCGACACGGCCTGGGAGCAGCTCACCCGTGAGCCACGCTTCAATCGCCGGCCTTCACAACCCAAGATCGTACACGCTTATGCAGGCACATCTTACGCGGCGCAGGGCCGGACCTGTTCCGCGGCGGTGGTGTACCTCGGGGCCGGCACCGACGCGCGCGAGGTCTATGTCGGCCTGACCCGGCACCGGCACGCGGCGCGGGTGGTGGTCGAGCGTGACCGGCTCGACGCCCTGTGTCGGCAGCGGCAGGCGGATGCGCGCGCGTGTCGGCGACCGACACGCTGGTGCTGGAACGGCTGTTCCGGGAGGCACGGACCTACCGCGAGAAGGCCAACGTGGTCGACTACACCGCTGACCGGGTGGCGTTCGTGCGCGACGGGCTGCTCGGACTGACCGAGCGGGTCAGCCCGGGCGTCGACGTGCGCCGCGCGATCCGCGCGGCCCGGGCCCTGCGCGAGGCCGTGGCGTGGCTCGGGGTGGATCGCCTGATCGTGCCCGCTTGGCGCTTGGTCGACGCCTACGGGCGCCGCCTGAGCCGCGCGTCGGCGCCGGTGACCCGAACTCTGGTCACGCAGCTCGCCCGCCGCCTCGGCCGCCCCAGCCTGGAGCCGCCACGTGATCGCGGCGTCGGGATCGAGCGATGAGCCCCCTCCCCGTGCCCCGCGGCCGATTGGGATTTGTGCCGCGATGATCGAGGCCGCCCGCGCTCAGGCGTAGGGTCCGCGGAACAAGTCGCCGAGCGCCTTGCGGCGGAACAGGGTGGTCCACCTGCGCCGGCGGTGTTCGGGCCGATCGTGGATCATGTGGCAGCGCTGGCAGAAGGCCGCGAGGTTGCGGGGGTCGTTGTTGGCCGTGTCGTGGTCGCGATGGGCGGCGGCCAGGACCACCCGGGTCCGGCGCACGGTCCTGAGGACGTCCACAGCGCCGGGCCGGACGCGCACCTGACGTCCACGGCCGTCGCGCCAGACGGCCGCGTCCGCATCCCACCAGCGGCCGTCGCCGAGGTGGACCACGGTTCGCCCGTGCGGTCGCCCGCAGCCCTCGCAGCGTCCCTTGGCCCGCCCGAACCGGATCACGGCCGAGAGCTGCGGCCAGTCGATCGGGTAGAAGAAGCGGTGCTCGGGCCGGATCGGCATGGGGATCGGGATACGGGATCGAAGCGTGACCGTAGAGCGAGACGGGTCGTCCGCACAGGGGGCATGCGCGGGGATGGCATTCGGTCGGTGGGGGCCTGATGGGCTTCTGGTCGAAGAAGCCCAAGCCTCCTCCCGAGGAGAGAGGGGCGTTCGTCAGACCGTACGAGCTCAGACCCTCAGCGCATGGCTCGGCCCGTGCCACGACCCACGCGGATTCGCGTTCGGTCTGATCGGTCGAGGTCACTCGCTGCCCGTCGGCAGCATTTTGACGGGTCCGTTTCCCCCGATTCTGACAGGATTAGAACTTCAGTACTCGTGCGCTTCGCGGATTTGCACCCTCCCCCGCCGCTCGGTGCGGCGCGGTTATCCCCACCGCTGAGGAGTTCCCGAGCGGGCTTACGCGCCAGCCGCATCCACGCCTGCCACTCGGGCGAGACGATGCGCACGACGTTGGTGTCGTTCCTGAAGCCCGTCACCCGCCGCTCCTCGACGGTGACTAGCCCGAGCTTCTTAGCCTCGCGCAGGGCGTTGCGCACAGTGGTCTCGGCCACGCCCGCGATCGCCGCGAGCTGCCCCACGGCCAGTCGGCAATCGCCTCGTTTTGAGGTTTCCGTGGCGACCAGGGCCAGCACCGCCTGCTCGGCCACGGTGAACTGCGCCGCGAGCCCCGGCGGAAGCCGCCCCGAGGCGGCCCAGCGGCGGCGGCGCTTCATCGAGGCATCCGTGCGCGGGTGCGAGCCGACGGTCCTCCTGGGTGCTCCTGCGCCGTCCTGGAACGTGGGCGCGATTGCAGCCTCAGGGCTGGGTCGTAGACCCGCCGGTAGCCTGCGAGCCGCAGGCGCGTCCGTGCGCGCCTCGATCAGCCTGGACAGGGTCTCGGCCTCGGCCTCCGTGACCTTCCCCTCTCCGTAAGCGCGCCAGAGCAGCGCCGTCACGGACGGAAGGGTGATTCGGTCGGCCGCCTCGATCGCGCGGCGGATATCGTCTGCAAACATGTGTCTGGGCCCTTATCCACAGGGCCACAGGGGGACGTTCGGCGGCGCAGGCTGTGCGCTCCGTTCAAGACAAGCCGATATCGTTGTCGGAACTGGGGTTCCGACTTGACGCCCGAGGGCGGTTCATGGCTTGTGGGGGATGCAAATGGGCCCCACAGGCCATCTCGATTTCGAAGGCCTCACCCTTGCCGGGGTGGGGCCTTTGGCTTTTCAGGGTCCTACTGCGGCGGTCGATGCTCCTGGTGGTGTGCCGGCCGGCGACTCGCGCGAGGCGATGCGTAGCCGGACGTGGCATGTCGGCCGGGCGCCACCGTTAAGTCAACGTTGCGGATGAAATCAGCGTCCCCATAATGAGCCCCCGTCGCCGTCCTGCGCAGAGCCTGCTTCATCAGCAGCCAGGATATCGTCGCGGTAATGAGCGCCCGTCTCCATGCTTCAGTGGGAGGCGCGACCGAGGATACGTCCGGCTCCGCCGTGAGGCCGCACTCTGACCTTGTCCTCGGGTTGAGCGCGGTCGGGATCGAGATGCGCCAAGAGGGTACGCCGCATAGCGGCCACGACAACATCGTGTGCCGGCTTCTCCAGACGCTCGTGTGACCGCCTAACGGGCTTGCGGGGCTAGCGGCCTACGATCTTACCCTATTACTACTAAGCTTTATTATGCTCTTACAGTGCCACCTTCTCACTGTCTTGCGATCTGGTCGTACCCGTACTTCGCGAACACGAGGTCCATCCCCTCCTCCAAGAGTGCCTGGACCGTGGTGTCCCGGTCGGCCGCCATGCGCTTCAGTTGGCGGTAGGCTTCGGTGGGTGCCCAGGCAGTGAACGCCCGCTTGCCCTCACGATACGACGGCTTGGGCGCCTTCGCGGGCTTCTCGACAACCTCTTGGTTCTTCGGCCGAGCCGCAGCCAGAGTGGGATCCGGGCGCTCCTCTGGATCTATGAGGGCGCCGAGGGAGAGTGCCTTTCTTGCCATATTACGCTCTTACCATCTCACCAGGTTGCGATGCTGCTAGCTGACTGACTTTCAGCCCAAGCTCCCGACGGACCCAGGTCCAGAGTGAACGGAACTCCTCGACCGACTTCTCCTCAGCGCGGCTGAGACCCTCAAGCTCCAGGACGGTCTCCCCGGCGATCCACGAGGACGGGATTGCGTCTTTAAGATGAATGGCGCCCATCCAGACCGGGACCTTCAGCTTGTTGAGCAGGCTGTACGCCTCCGCTTTCGGGCGAGGGGTGTTCCAGGGGCACTGTGATAGCACGACGTGGTGCGGGATCTTGTGCAGCCGAAGCATGTCGATCGTCGCCGGGACCGCCTTCAGATCCTCGGGCGTCGGCTTCATCGGGATGAGGACCAGATCACACCTCATCGCGACGTTCGTGGCGATCGGCGAGTGCTGCCCCTGGGTATCCACGATTAGGAGGTCAGCCCCAGCCGCCTCGATCCGCTCGAATGCCTTCGCGATCCTGTCGGGGTTGGTGGAATATTCCGTGACGACGTGGGGCTCCTGCCCGTTCCGGCGGTCCGCCCAGTCCTGGAGCGTACCTTGCGGATCCGTGTCGAGAACGACGGTTGCGAAGTCCTCCTGGTGAGCGGCTACCGCGAGGTGGCGGACGAGCGTGGACTTACCCGCCCCCCCTTTTTGCCATGACCACACCGACTTTTTTCATTGCTATATTACTTTCTTTCTAGGACACCAACTTGCGAACTTACAGGGTTGTTAGCTGACCGGATGACAGGGCTACTTCATTAACGGCTTGAGAGTCAGTGACGGATGGTTACCAGATCATTAAGGCGTACATGCGGGGCTTGTTAGCCGCTCGAAAAGGACCGTTTTCGAGCGGATTTTCCGGGGGTGCCCAACTCCCTGAAGGAACAGGGACCGGATCGCCCAAAAAACGTGCGCCGAAAATTGCGGATCGCTTTTGACAGGGTTTGCCAATCTTTGCCATGATAGGCGAGGAGGTGCCGAGCATGGCGACCATGAACGTATCGCTCCCCGATCCGATGAAGGATTGGGTCGAGGCCCAGGCTGGCACCGGCCGCTACGCGAACGCGAGCGACTATGTGCGCGACCTGATCCGCCGCGATCAGGATCGGCTAAATAAGATCGCGGAACTGCAACGGCTGGTCGATGAAGGACTGGCGAGCGGCATCAGCTCCCGCACCCCCGATGAAATCCGCCAGCTCGGACGGGACCGGCTGGCGGCCATGCAGGCTAAATGATCTTCCGCACCTCACCGCAAGCGGACGAGGACATTGCCGACGCCTATGTGGCGGGCGCGGTCCGCTTTGGCCTGGCGCAGGCCGATCGCTATCAGGATGGTTTGTTCGCGGCCTTCCAAATGCTGGCCGACAATCCGCTGATCGCGCGCGAGCGCCGCGAGCTTGTGCCGCCCGTGCGCCTGCATCCCTACCAGGCCCACATGATCGTCTATGTCGAGGATGGGCCGGGCGTCCTTATCGTCCGCGTTCTGCATGGTAGGCAGGACTGGGAAAGCGCCCTTGCATGATCCACGTCGAGGGAGCGCGGTTCAGACAGCTGGAACCCTAGAGGCTTGACACAACAATTTTGTTGGGTCTATTCTGGGCTATGGTCAGCGTTGATGTAGTTTTGAATGAGCGTGAGGCGAAAGAAGCTCGCGCTGCGGCTGCGGAGTTTGACCAGCTCCTATCCTCGGAAAAAACTTTCGAGCCAATTATAGCGGGCCTGCCGCCCCAGGTTGTCAACGCCTTCCGGAAGTCGATTGAAGTTCAGCGCAAGGAACTCCGTTCACTCATTTCGGCATACGATGCCGCGAGTGATGGTGACTACGAAGAACTGCAGAAGCGAGCTGGCCGTGATCCTGGTCTCGCTCTCATCGTTGCGCGAATAGCGCGCAAGTTGAAGCAGAAGGATCTTGCCCGGAAGCTGGGCTTGAAGGAGCAGCAGATTCAGCGGTACGAAGCGGAACGCTATCGCTCAATCAGCTTGGCTAATTTTCAACGGGTCGCCGCCGTCTTAGGTCTTCGCTGGCAGCTGGACCTATCGAATTGGATCACAAGCGGGTGGGACGTCGCCGAAGATATATCGGCCGTCGACGTGAAGAAGATACTCAAGCACGCCAAAGAAAATCACTGGTTTGATGACGGTCGCAACAGCGAGAGCGACGAGGTTAGCTTCTCGTACCTGCATCGCGATGTATCGGACCATATTGCGAAATTCGGTACGCCCACTCTCCTCCGGACGGGGTTCAAAACCGACGATCGCACCGACGACCTGCTGTTGATCGCGTGGAAGGCTCGCGTAGCCCGCCTCGCGACGCGGATCATCAAAGATCAGAAAATTACATACCGGGTGGGGGATGCGACCTGGCTTCTGGATCTAGTGCGTCTCAGCAGGCTTCCCGATGGTCCGGTGCGCGCCAAGGAATTGCTGCTCAGCAAGGGCATAGTCCTGGTTATCGAGCGTCAGATCCAAGGCATGAAGGTGGACGGAGCCGCATTTCTTGTGGACGGCGTCCCCGTTATCGGTCTGACTCTCCGCAGGGACACCATAGATAATTTCTGGTTCACGCTTCTGCACGAAGTCGGGCATGCGCTGCTGCATTATCGATCCGGCCTGAAAGCCGGGTTCTTCGACGATGTCGAGGCTCCTGGTTTGGAAGAAGTCGAGCATGAGGCCAACGAATTTGCCTCTAACATGCTGATACCCGACGAGAAGTGGAAGAGGTCGCCCGCCCGTATATCCAAGGCGGTCGGGCCGATCGAAAAATTCGCCCAAGAGCTGAATATCCATTCGGCGATCGTGTTTGGTCGAATCCAAAAAGAGAGAAACAACTACTCCATCTTTTCCGAAATGCTCGGACGGGGTGCCGTGAGAAACCAACTGGTAGAAACAAAATGAGGTGATCGTGACCACAGCCAACCCGCTTTTATATGTTCCTGCGTTGCGCGCGAAAACCGGCGAAGTGAGAGGTTTGCAGCGCCTCGCCGCCGATATCGCGAGCAAGATCACGCCGCACCTGATCGTGCCGCCGCCGAAGGACATCGATCCTGAAAAGCAGCGGCCCCTCACCCAGGACGAAATTATCTACGGGACAGGGAAGCGGATCGCAGATCATTGGCGGCTTCGCGATGCGTTTCTCGACACCCGGTTCCTGTTCAAGGAATTCGGTGAGGAGACCTCGGCTGATTGGTTGAACCGAATCTTCAGCGTCGCGAGGCATGCAGGCGCCAACCTCATTCCGGTGCTCACCCTTGGCGATGCGTTAGGTCCCCGCCAGGCAGCTTTCCGAAGCGTACTGCATGCCGGCCCGATCCAGGCTGCGCTGCGGATCAAATTCGATGAAGTGGATGGCGACCTCGCTGCCCATCTTGCATCGGCCCTTTCGGCTCTGGGTTTAGTCGATCAGCGCTGTGTCATTCTGGCGGATTTTTCCGAAGCTGATTTCGCCGCGCCTGACGTCGTGGGTGAGATCGCGCAAGGCGTGCTGGAAGACTTGCAAGCCATCGGCCGGTGGCCTGCGGTTGTCTTTCAAGGAAGCAATTACCCGACCACAAATCCTGCAGTTGACAACGGTTCCTGCAAGGTGTCCCGCAACGAGTGGCTCGCTTGGAAAGCGGCTGTCAATCTGAATGGCGCTTCCCCGGACAGACTGGTTTTCGGAGATTACGCAGCGGATTGTTCGAAAATTGACTTCAAGAAAAAGGGTGGCGGCATTCCGATCCGGCACTACAGGTACGCATTGACGGACAGTTGGCTCGTCGTCAGGGGTATCCCGACCGGCGAAACCAAGAGCGCGATGCAACAGATTTGCACGACGATCATCAACAGCGGCAGCTTTGCCGGCCGCGAATTTTCAGCTGCGGATGATTTTATTTATCGCTGCGCGCAGGGTTGGGACGGACCGGGCAACGGAACGACTTGGCGGGAAGTAAACACTACCCATCATATCACGCGCGTTGTGCGCGATATTGGTGGGGTGAAGGGATATGCGTTCAGCGATCGGCAGGTAAGTACGCCACTGCACCAGCCGTCGATCTTCGATTTGGTGAAGTAGCGGATCGGCATCAGATATCCGGCGCTTACAAGGGGGTGGCCTTCACCCGCTTCGCTATCCGCGAGAGGGTCGAACGGCTGCAGCCGGTAGCGGCCTGAATCTGGCTCCAGGGCGAGCCGGCTTTCAGCATGGCCGCGATACCCTCGTTCCGCTTCGTATCCTCCTGGCGGCCCCTATAGAGGCCCGCCGCCTTGGCCCGGGCCTGACCCTGTGCCTGACGACGGCGGCGGTCCTCGTAGTCCTTGCGGGCCACAGCCGCGAGGACGTCGAGCAGCATGCCGTTGATGGCCTGAAAGACCCGACCCGTGAACTCGTCGGCCGGCGTCGCCAGGCTCCATGAGGTCGGCAGGTCGAGCGCCACGATGCGGACCTGCTTCGCATCGATCTCGGCCCGCAGCTGCCGCCAGTCGGTTTCAGTGAGACGCGACAGGCGGTCGACCTGCTCGATGAGCAGCACGTCGCCGGGGCGGCAGTCCTTCAGCAGGCGGAACAGCTCCGGCCGCGCGAGCGTCGCCCCACTCTCATTTTCTACATAGGCAGCGGCGATCGTCAGACCCCGCTCATGCGCGAAGGCGTCGAGCTGCGCCCGCGCCCTGGTTGCGTCCTGTTCGGAAGTGGAAGCGCGCAAATAGGCGCGGACGAACATGAAACCTGCCAATCGGTTCGATTAGGATAGGTGTCATGATACCGGTTCGATTTGAATGGTCAAGCTGATTATATGAGACTGCTAATCGTCCAGTTCGATTGAGGCATACCCTAATCGAACTAAGGAAGCCTTTAGGTCGATCTACGTAGGCAGGGTATGTCGCCACGCCCAAGCTTGGCGTACCATGGAGCGATCTTCTGGTTTGCGGGTAAAGCGCCGCAATGAAATTTAGAAAGCAGATGTAGGGTTGTATGTCGAAGAGCTTGCTAGAGCTGCTGCCGCAGATTGTCGCTGAAGGTAAACGTGAAGCTGAGCGCGTCATAGAGCGTGCCGAAAGCAATTATCGCTTAGGTTTACAAACGCGCGAGTTGGTCATCCCATCGAAGGATAGCAGTTGGCGCGATATGTTGAAGGACGGAAATATAGATCCGTCAGGACGGCTTATCTACGGCGATAATCTATTGGCAATGGCCGCCCTGCTAGCGGGCGATGACAATAATAAATCAATGCGAGGGAAAATTAATTTGGTCTACATAGACCCGCCATTCGACAGTAAGGCGGATTATAGAACAAAAGTTCAGCTTGCGAGCGGTGAAATAGACCAGATGCCAACTGTCATTGAACAGTTCGCATATTCAGATACTTGGGAACACGGAACCAAATCCTATTTGGCGACCATGGTACCAAGACTTGCACTAATAAAAGAACTCCTGAGCGAAACTGGAGTGATGTACCTTCACATAGGTCCAGGTGTATCGCACTATGTTAAAATTATAGCGGACGGAGTTTTTGGATATGAGAATTTTCTAAATCAAATCGTTTGGAAGAGAACGCCATTTTCGGGTAGTAGTAAAGCGAGGTCTACAAAGTTTCCGGTCAATCACGATTGTATTCTATTTTATTCCAACAATCGCGATAGATATAAATTTTCAAATATATATGATGATTATTCAGAAGAATACATTAAAAGGTTCAAATGGAAGGACGATAATGGCTTGTATAGAAAGACGTCTCTAAAGACGTACTCCAAAGCAACGGAAATCAGGCTTAAGGCCGACGATCGGTGGATCGATCCGCAGGAGCCGGGCGCATATCCCTCCTACAAGCAATATCTCCACGAGTCGAAAGGTAAGCAGCTCGAAGATATTTGGGCCTTGCCAGAGGACGAGGTTAATGAAGGCAGCGGAAATGTGTGGGAGGACCTAAACGCTGCCAACCCGATGGCTAAAGAGCGGACTGGCTATGCAACACAGAAGCCAGAGGTGCTAATCGAGCGTATTTTGCGTGCATGTACTCAAGAAGGAGATATCGTAGCGGATTTCTTTTCCGGATCTGGCACCACGGCTGCTGTGGCTGAGCGGCTTGGGCGTCGTTGGATCGCCAGCGATTTGGGTAAACCCGCTTGTATGATCACACGCAAGCGTATGATTGACCAAGATTCAAAACCATTTCTTTATCAGCATATTGGTGATTACCAAGTCGAACAGATGCGCTCGACCATGGGCAGCAAATTTCGTGTTGGAGACCTTGCCGCAATCGTACTCGGTCTTTACGGCGCTCTTCCGCTACCGGCTGAAGAAAACCCCAATAAAAACATGGGTCGTGTTCAGGGGACAAAAACGCTTGTACTAGCTGATAGCCCAAACAAAATGACCGGTCTCACCACCTTGCGGCGTGCGATTGAGATACGAGATAACTTGATGGGTGGCTGGGATAAAGTCATTGTACTAGGATGGAATTTCTCGCCGACAATTGGCCACGACATCGAGGCTTTGGGCCAAGGTGAGCGGCTTGAGGTTCTGGTGATTCCGCCTGATCTCCTTGATCGGCTCAAGAAGAAAGGCCATAAGCTCAAAGCAGATGAAGTTCGCTTTTCCTCGTTGCAGTATCTCAAGTTGGGCAAAGTTGAACGCGGTCGCCAGGGCAATAACGAAACACTTTCCGTATCGATTGATAACTATGTTTTGCTTTCGCCTGAGGCTCTAAATCTTGACGAAGCAAATCGCGATAAGCTCCAAAAAATCGTTAACCGCGATCCTATGGCATTAATCGAATATTGGAGTGTTGATCCAGACTACGATGGCGAGATGTTTCGATCGGTCTGGCAAGATTATCGTGGAAACATCGAAAGTGACAGCGATGCTTACCGTGTCGTAACGACTGCTCGTCTTGCCGGACTGTCGAAAAAGGATGGAGCTCGCCGCGTATGTGTGCGCGTTGTGGATGTGTTCGGTTTTGAAGCCGAAGCCATGGTTGAGGTAGCGTGATGGCAAGCATCAACGATCTATCTCTTGCTAGCGGTCTAACCGCGACTGTGGAGGCGGCCTGTGCCGGCCTGGAAGCAGGCCATGCTGATATTCTAGATCAAGTATCGGAGATAACGGCCGAGCTGCTTAAATGGTGGTTTCAAGCAGAATTTCAGGACAGCAGAGAGTTTAATTTTCACTTGGGGCAACGCCAAGCGCTCCTCAATGTGATCTATGCTCACGAGATTTTGGGCATCGAGACCTTGCAAGACCTTTACCAAGTAGCGGCCCCCCAGGTGCTACTTAGCAGTGCGCGCGATGCGGAAACTATCCGTGCCAAAAAGAACGGCTACCCGAAATATTGCCTGAAAATGGCGACTGGTACCGGCAAGACCTGGGTGTTGCAAGCACTTATGGTATGGCAGGTATTAAATGCAAACCGCAATCCAGGTAGCGGACGATTTACAAAGAACTTCTTGGTAGTGGCTCCTGGGTTGATCGTATATGACAGGTTGCTCGACGCATTTATGGGGAAAGAGCGCGAGGGCAAACGCGATTTTTCCAATTCCGACCTTGCTACCTTCCAGGAATTGTTTGTGCCAGACTCCTATCGAGACGAGGTGTTCCGCTTCGTCCAGGGAGCAGTCTGCCCGAAGGAAGAGATCGGCCGCAAGGTTACTGCCGGCGGCATCATTGCAATCTCCAACTGGCATGTTTTGTCAGAGGAGAGTGAGGAGCCGGATGAAGATGGCATTCAAGCTCCAGGCCAAGCGCCTGACCCAAAGGCTGTCGTTCAAAGCATTCTGCCGTTAACGCCCGGTACCAGCCATGGAAACGATATCAAAGTCCTCAACCGCCGCTTCGAGCGTGGCGGCATCCTCACCTATCTGCGCGACCTGCCTGCGCTGATGGTTTTTAATGACGAGGCCCATCACATCCATGACTTCAAGCGCGAAGGCGAGGTGACAGAGGTTGAATGGCAGAAGAGTCTCAACCTGATCGCGACGCCCAAGGGTAGCCGCTTCGTTCAGGTGGATTTCTCAGCAACCCCGTACAACGAGGTTGGAACAGGGAAAAACGCGCGCCGTACATACTTTGCGCACATCGTCGTCGACTTCGATCTCAAGACGGCCATGAAGGCAGGCCTTGTCAAATCACTCGTCCTCGACAAGCGCTCTGAGATCGGCGCGCTGTCCGCTGAAGAATTAGACTACAAGGCGGACCGGGACGAAAACGGCAATCCCATGCTGTCCGAAGGGCAGCGCATCATGCTACGCGCCGGTCTGACGAAGCTACGGCGGCTAGAACAGGACTTTGCCGGCCTCGACCCGGACAAGCATCCAAAGATGCTTGTCATGTGCGAGGACACGACGGTCACTCCTCTGGTCGAGGAGTTCATGCGGCACGAGGGGCTGGCCGACAACGAGGTACTGCGTGTCGACTCCGGTCGCAAAGGCGACCTGAAGCCCGACGAGTGGAAATTGCTGCGCGAGCGCCTATTCGACGTTGACCGTCATCCGGCTCCCCGCGTGATCGTCAGCGTGCTGATGCTGCGCGAGGGGTTCGACGTCAGCAATATCTGCGTGATCGTGCCTCTGCGCGCGTCCGGCGCCGGCATCCTGTTGGAGCAGACGATCGGGCGCGGCCTGCGCCTCATGTGGCGCGGCAACGAATTCGATGACATCAAGCGGGAAAATAGGCAACGCATCCGTGCCGGACAGACGCCTACCAACATGATCGACATCCTATCGATCGTGGAGCATCCGGCCTTTCAAAGTTTCTATGATGATCTCATCAACGAGGGCTTGGCTGCCGAGGCAGAGGACGACGACGACAGTGAAGGTGGTTCGACCGGTGACCTGATTTCTGTAGGGCTACGACCCGGCTTTGAGACTTTCGACTTTGCCTTGCCCTTCATCCTGCGGGAGCAGGTTGAGGAACTGGAGGACACGCAGATCGAACCGTCGAAACTGGAGTCGTTCGGCGGGTTCTCTCTCGATCAGCTCAAGGCACAGATTGGCACGGGTGAGAAATTCCACTCGGAAGACGTGCAGGCGAAAACCCGCTTTGGTGACTATCGGGTCCATGGCGGCGTGATGACCGCCACGGGCTACAACGACTACCTAGCCCGTATAACGAGACGCATCACCGAAGCTATTACCCTGACCGATGCGACGGGCAGTTCGACCAAGTTCGCGAACGCCAACCGCTTTCCGTACTTACAGATCAATCGCGCGGAGATGGCAGAAGGCATTGATGCCTATATCCGTACGCACCTCTTTACTAAGGCTTTCGATCCTCTAGCCGATGAAAACTGGCGCGTCCTGCTGATCGATCCAGTCACCGAGCACGTCATCAAGGTGTGGGCGCGCGCCATTCTTGAAGCTGAGGACAGCGTGATCGTGGCGGACGCCGAGGTGACTCACCGCCGCCTGTCGGAGGTGCCGAAACTCGCCATGCGACAAGGCTCCTCGGTAACCGTGGATAAGGCTATCTATCTGCGCCTGCCCTATCCGTCGCGCAGCGGCGGCCTTGAGCAGGCTTTCATCGAGAGCTGCAATCGGGATGGCAGCGTGGATGCCTTCTGCAAGATCAACGAGCAGAAGCACACCTTCGCCCGGCTTCGATATATTAAAGAGGACGGCTTGCCAGCCTTTTACTCCCCTGACTTCTTGGTCCGGGCCGGCGACGCCATCTATCTGGTCGAAACCAAAGCTCAAGGTCAGCTCAGCAGTCCAAATGTCCTCAGAAAGCGCAAAGCGGCCGTGGCCTGGTGCGATCGCATCAATGCACTCGCATCCGAGCATCGGAGCGAGGCAGAGTGGCATTATGTGCTGCTCGGCGAGGAGACCTTTTACAACTGGCGTGACAAAGGCGGTTCCATTGCCGACCTGCTGGCCTACGCGAAATTAAGGCCGGTCGCTGAGCAGTCACAGGCAAAATTCGTCTTCTGATCATAGGGCGACTGTTCGATGGCTCAGATCCAGCTGCATCGCCGCCCGATCGAGAGCGTGTTCGAGCTGATCGGCACGAACGAGAACAGTCTCACCTTCGCAGTTGGCTGGTGCCTTTCACAGGCGCCAGCCTTCCTCGACGCAGTAGCGAAGCACCTCGGCTCTGCGCCGCCTAGCACGGAGGCGACGATCCTGCTCCAGGAGCATGGCGGATCGCACGGGATCACCGATATCGAGATCATCGATCCCGGCAGGGCGGCCTGGATCTTGGAGGCAAAGGTCGGCTTCGCTCCGCCTGGTATCGGGCAGCTGACCAAGTATGCCGATCGTTTGAGTGCAACGCCCGACCCGGCGGCTGCGAAGCTCCTCGTCGTTATTGCCAAATCTGATCGGCGCGAACTGTGGCTGAAGCAACTAGTGCCTCAAAACGTCCTCGGCATTCCGGTCCGGGTTCTCTCCTGGGGCGACATTCGTACAGCCATCCGCGAAGCTACGGGACCGAGCGGGCACGCCGAAAAGCGGCTCCTGTCGCAACTCGATCACTTCATTGCTAAGGTGCTGCAGATGCAGGACTTCGAGTCAAATTCGGTGTTCGTTGTATCGGTCAGCCGTGATACTTTCGGCGGCGGACCGACTTCGTTCGTTGACGTCGTCAGCAAGTATAGTAAGTACTTCCATCCAGCAGGCAAAGGCTGGCCTGCCAATCCGCCCAATTACATGGCCTTCCGCTGGGACGGCGTTCTCCAAGGGATCTACCACGTCGATCGATACGAGATCATCACGACCTGGGAACCGCATTTTCCAGATACGACAGAAACCAGCTTTCAGGCACACTACCTGTATCACCTGGGGCCGCGGATCATGCCGGCGCACACCGTCAGGACCGGTAACATCTTCCGATCCGGTCGCGTTTGGGCTGCTCTCGATCTACTTTTGACCTGTGAAACGATCTCCGAGGCGCGTGACAAGACGCAGGCGCGCAGCGAAGCAGCGGCGAACGCTGGTTGATGGCAATATTGCACCAGAGCTGCGCACCGAAAAAGCCCAACGATTTCAGCGGGCGGTCGGGCGGTGCAAATATCTTGAATTTCGCACCAAGCAGCCAGTAGCCGTCACTCGCCTCGATCTAGGCTTGCCTTGCGGAGTTGCGCCAGCCGACGCGGCAGCTCACGCAGCAGTGCCGTTCGCCGATAGGGCGACGACTTCCGCCACGCCTTGATCTCCGGGACCGTGCGACCGCATCCCAGGCACCAGCCGGTTCGACCGTCCCACTGGCAAACCCCGGTGCACGGGTCATCCTTGCTCATGCCTTCCCCCTAAAAACGGTCCGTTCCACGTTTTCCCTTGAAATAACATAACCCCCTACCCTATATTGTGAAGAAAGAGGTCACATGCACACCACCACCAAGGACAAGGCCAAGCTCATCGCCCGCGTCCGCCGCATCAAGGGGCAGGCCGAGGCGCTTGAACGGGCGCTCGACGCGGAACTCGGCTGCGCCGATGTGCTCATGCTGGTCGCGTCCATGCGCGGTGCCGTGAACGGCCTGACCGCCGAAGTCATGGAAGACCACATCCGCAACCACATCGTGGACCCCGACCATGTTCATACCGAACAGGCCAAGGGCGCGGCCGATCTGATCGAGGTTTTGCGAACTTACATCAAATAACTAAAGGGAAACGCCGTGCCATCCATCACCGATATGCTACAGCAGGGATCGACCAATCTCTGGCTGTTCGTCCCCAGCGCCATCCTGCTCGGCGCCCTGCACGGCCTGGAGCCGGGCCATTCCAAGACCATGATGGCCGCTTTCATCATCGCCATCCGCGGCACGCTCGCGCAGGCGGTGCTCCTCGGCCTGTCCGCCACCATCTCGCATACGGCCGTGGTCTGGCTGATCGCCCTTGGCGGCCAGTATTTCGGGCGCAGCTGGTCGAGCGAGGCGACCGAGCCTTACTTCCAGTTGGCCTCGGCCGTGCTGATCGTCGGCATCGCGCTCTGGATGCTGTGGCGCACCTGGCGCGAACAGCACGCCGAGCATGACCATGACCATCACGACGAACCGAAAACGATCACCACCCGCCAGGGCGTGTTCCAGCTCGCCGTGTTCGAGGATGGCGTGCCGCCCCGCTGGCGGCTGACCCGGGAAAAGGGCGTCCTGCCGATGTCCAATGACGTTCAGCTGGAAACCGTCCGGCCGGACGGCTCCCGGCAGGCGTTCATGCTCGCCCGCAAGGGCGACATGCTGGAAAGCGTCGAAGAAATCCCCGAGCCGCATGCCTTCACCGCCCGCCTGGTCCTGACCGGCCAGCAAGGCACGGAGACGCACGAGGTCGCGTTCAAGGAACACGACCACGATCATAGCCACATGAACCTGGGCGACGAGGATGACGCCCATGCCCGGGCTCATGCGGAGGACATCCGCCGCCGCTTCCAGGGCCGCACCGTGACCACGGGGCAGATCGTGCTGTTCGGCCTGACCGGCGGGCTGATCCCATGCCCGGCCGCCATCACCGTCCTGCTGCTCTGCATTCAGCTGAAGCAGCTTTCCCTCGGCTTCCTACTGGTCCTGTGTTTCAGCATCGGCCTCGCCCTGACCATGGTGACGGCCGGCGTCATCGCCGCGCTCAGCGTCCGGCATGTCGAAAAGAGGTGGTCCGGCTTCTCCGCCTTCGCGCGCCGCGCGCCCTATGCCTCGGCGGCCCTGATTATCTGCGTGGGCCTCTACATGGGTTGGCAGGGTTGGCAGGGTATCGAGCATCTGCCCCAGGCCGCCAGCCTCGCTCACTCTTTCGCGAGCTGATAAGACTTCCCTGCCTTGCGCCGCCCTGGCCATTTGGAGACCTCAGCCATGCTCGGGCGCGTCACCTTGGCTGCGGTCGCCCTGCTCGCCGCACAGGACGCGCGCGCGCATGGCATCGCCGGCAATCGCCTCTTCCCCGGCACGATCACCTTTGACGATCCGGCCGTGGCCGACGAACTGCAGCTCTACACGGTCAACACGCGCCATTATCTCGACGACGCGCGCTCGCCTGTCGTCATCGACCGCGCCTTGTACGGATCGTTCCAACGCCTTCTGACCGAAGACCTGGCTTTCGTCGCCAATAGTGGCGGCATCTACCGCTATGGCGGAGCATTGTCGCCGCGTGCCGGCTTCAGCCAGACGAGCCTCGGGCTCAAGCAGCTTGTCTATAAAAACGAACGCGCCGAAACCCTGGTGTCGGCTTCTCTGGTGTGGGGCATCGGCGGGTCCGGCTCAGCGAATGTGGGCGCGAACACCCCGAACACCCTCACGCCGGCCCTGGCCTTCGGAAAGGGCTTCGGTGATCTACCCGGTACCCTGGCCTGGTTGCGGCCCTTCGGCATAGTCGGGGCTGCGGCGCTAGAAGTGCCCTTGGAGCGCACCAGAGCCTCAGTTCGCGGCACCAGCACCGCATCGAGTAGCCAGGTCGGCTTCGCGAACGGCGCGGCTGTGACGACCCTCCATTGGGGCTTCGCGGTCGAGTACAGCACCCTCTACCTGACCGACCGCTTCACGCCGGGCCAGCTTCCCAAGGACGAGCCGTTGCACCAGTTCGTGCCGCTCGTGGAGTTCGCCTTCGACAGCCCGTGGCGGCAGAAGACGGCGGCGACGGCCAACCCAGGCCTCGCCTATGTCGAAGACGTGTGGCAGCTCTCGGCCGAGGCCATCCTGCCGCTTAACCGGCAAGGCGGTCGGGGACCGGGATTTCGCGCGCAACTGCTGATCTTCCTGGACGACTTTGCGCCCGCGATCTTTGGAAAACCATTGCTCGCGCGGTGACGGACGATGCCGTCCAAAAGCGTTCCCTTTTAGTGGTGAGAGGCGGCGTTTTCGGCCCCTCATGCTGTTCGCATAAGGGCACGCTACGGAACTGGCCGGAAGCGGCGCTTCGCCGTATCGGCGTTATGAAACTCAACAGGGCGGCTGCTCAGCCTGTGCAACAACGCGCCGGTTCATTCCGTCCCTGAGCCTCTTGGATCGGCGGGCACGGGACGTCGCCATACGAGCAGTACACGCAGCAGTCGCCCTCTTCGGGGCGAAGCAAGGTGCCGCAGCCGGCACACTCATAGAAAAACTGGCAAGCATCAGTCGGCATCGTCTCCGACGCGCAGTGCCTACAATGCGGACAGGTCAGGTTCGATGTCAGTTGCATCAGGCGTTCCGTAACATCTTATCAAGGCGGGCTCGAAGCAGCCCTTCGTCGCTGCAACCGGTGCAAATGGTCCGGGACTGGCGAGACATCTCGACAGTCCCGGACCCCCGGTTTAGGCGGGTTGTTCGACCTTGATGATCTGTGAGGCCACGTCCTTGAGGTCCGGACCGACGACGTCGGGCCGCGGAGACAGGGGATAGAGTTCCTGTCCAGGGCGAGCGATAAAGGCGCCCGCGCATCCGGCGGCCTGGGCCCCGGCAATGTCCCACCCATGCGCCGCGATCAGGCGCAGGTCGGACGTCGCGACCCCGAGATCGTCGGCTACCGATCGGTAAGTGGCGGGATGCGGCTTGAAGACCTTCACGGGCTCGACGGTGTAGGTCTTCTCGAACAGCGATCTCAGTTCTGCATGCTTCAGCTGAGCTTCGGCGGCTTCGGGCGATGAGTTCGTCAGGGTCACGAGGCGGAAACCGGCTGCCTTGAGGGCTTCAAGGCCGGCCTTCACGTCGGGGTGTGGCGGCAGGGTACGAATTCGCGATACCAAGCCCTTGATCACATCGGCATCGAGGGCAACGCGGTACTGCTTGGCCGTCGTTTCGGCCGCTGCAATACCAAGGCGGCCGAACGGCTGATAGTCACCCGTCAAGGTCGCGACGCTGGCGTATTGGAGCAGAGTCGAGAACCACGTTTTCAGAGCGTCCGGACGCCCGAAGGTCTGTTCGAAGGGCTCCTTCAGGGGGGAGAGGTCGAGAAGCGTCTCGTTGACGTCGAACATCAGGATCCGGCGACCCTTGGTCTTGCGGGCCGGGTTAGCCCGCTCCGCTGCGGGCGTTGATCCAGTCTCGGCGTTGGCCATCGTAGTCGCAAGGGTCACGGCAAGGACTCCGCCGCCGAGAAGGCAGTCACGACGCTTCATCAATTTATCCTTTTCCAAACGGACAGGCCACGGGCCACCACGATTTTCCGTAGGGGTCTACGGGCGCATCGGTAGGTACGAATGGGCTCGACGATAGGTTACGTTTTCACTATCGCGCAGGTGCATCTCGACCTCCGGTAGAAACTCAAAGCGAGTTCTACGTTGCACTCGCCGCCCACTTTGCGCAGTACGGCGGCCTCGGCGGGGAGGGACCCCTGTGGTCGCGATTACGCGTCGAAGCCGCAAACATCCTTATCGGAGACGGCAATGGTGCCGAGCACGGCCATGGGTTCGGAGCTGAGACGTCTCATGGTCCTCGCGCAGGCTGGCGACGAGGCTGCCTATGCCAATCTCCTGGGTCAGGTCGCCGCTATCGCCCGCGCGGTGATCCGCAAACGAGTGCGGACCTTGCAGCCCACGGACGTCGAAGATGTCGTCCAAGACGTGTTGATGGCGCTTCACATGGTACGCGCCACCTATGACCCGGAACGACCGTTCCTGCCCTGGATGATGACGATCTTGCAAAGCCGGCTGGTCGACCGTTTGCGGAAGATCCACCGGATCTCATCAATTGAGGTCCTCGTCGATGTACTGCCCGAGGTTCCTCCTGTCGGTCGGGACAACTGGAGCGTGGGGGAATACGGCGACGCGGAGCATCTCCGCCGGGAGATCAGGGGACTTCCGGCCACGCAGAGGCGGGCCATCGAGATGCTGAAGCTGCGCGAACTCTCCCTCAAGGAGGCCTCGGCGGAGAGTGGGCTTTCGACAACCAACCTGAAAGTCTTGGTTCACCGCGCGATCAAGACGTTGCGTTCGAGATTGGTGGCATCCCATGACGCGTGAGACCCGAGACGTAATTGCCCGGCTCGCGAACAATCTCTCGCCGGTGCGCAGCCTGGCGCCAGCCCATCGGCGGGCCCTGACCTGGCTGCTGCTCGCCGCACCCTATGTCGCGGCCTTCGTGTTCCTGTTCTCGCCCCGGCGCGACCTGGCGGCGAAGTTGGGCGACGGACGCTTCCTCGTCGAGCAAGGCGCGACGCTCGCCACTGCCATCCTTGCCGCCATCTCTGCCTTCGCGATGACCGTGCCCGGCCGGGACCGCCGGATGGCCCTGCTCCCCCTCGTGCCGCTGGCGGTCTGGATCGCTGTCCTCGGGGACGGATGCGTGCGCGAGGTCCTGTCGGGAACGCCCTCCGGGTTGGGCTTCCGGGCCGATTGGATCTGCCTGCCCATTATCGCCGCCGTCGGCGCCTGGCCGGCCCTTCTGATGCTGGTGATGCTGCGACGCGGGGCCCCGCTGACGCCGCACCGGACCGTCGCGATGGGAGCCCTCGCCGCCGCCGGCCTCGGCAACTTCGGCCTGCGCCTGTTCCACCAGCAGGACGTGAGCCTGATGATCCTCGTCTGGCAGGTGGGGAGCACGCTGGCCCTGGCGTCGCTTGCGAGTTGGGCCGCCCCCAGGCTCCTTCGCTGGCAGCTAGATCATCGCCACGTCATCGGCGGGCGAAACGAGGCGAAGCCTTCGTAAAGACGGTATCAGGGATCGGGCACGTCGGACCTTGTAACCTTCCTCGGGCAGCATCCGTACCAACCGTCGAGGCGCCGGATCGTCCGTTGCGCCTGACACTGACTGGAAGCTTCCCCCATGTTCGACCGACGTAACGTGTTTGCCGCCCTCATGCTGGTGGGCGGCCTGAGCCTTGCCGGTCCCGCCAGCGCCTTCGACACGAAGCCCTACGACGCCAAGGCGTTCGCTGCGGCCCAAGCCGCGGGCAAGCCCATTCTCCTCGACGTGACCGCCACGTGGTGCCCCACCTGCAAGGCCCAGAAGGTCGTGCTCGACGAGATGGCCCGCAAGCCGAAGTTCAAGGACGTCGTCGTCTACGAGGTCGACTTCGACAGCCGCAAGGACGTCCTGCGCGAACTTAACGTGCAGAAGCAGAGCACCCTGATCTCGTACAAGGGTGCCAAGGAGGTGGGCCGCTCGACCGGCGACACTAGCGCCGACAGGATCGAGGACCAGCTGAATAAGTCGCTCTAAGGTGGCCCCGGTGCTCGGCATGATCGGCCTCGCGTTCCTCGCGGGCATCCTATCGACGCTCTCCCCATGCGTAGTGCCACTTCTGCCCCTCGTACTGGGAGCCGCCGTCTCCGAGCATCGGTTCGGCTCGGTCGCCCTGGCCTGCGGGCTCGCCCTGTCCTTCACGGCAGTCGGCCTTTTCGTGGCGACCGTCGGGTTCGCCATCGGCGTGGATGCGGGAGTGTTCCGCACGGCAGCCGCCATCATCCTGGCTGCGGTCGGGCTCGTGCTCGTCCTCCCGAGGCTTCAGGTCGGCATCGCGGTGGCCGCGGGCCCGATGAGCAACTGGGCCGAGCAGCGCTTCGGCGGCTTCTCCGCATCGGGCCTCTGGGGCCAGTTCTCCGTCGGGCTGCTGCTCGGCGTTGTCTGGGCGCCCTGCGTCGGTCCAACCCTGGGCGCCGCCTCGGTGATGGCCGCCCGCGGCGAGAACCTCGGTCAGGTCGCCGGGACCATGCTCGCCTTCGGTCTCGGGGCCGGGCTCCCGCTACTGATCCTCGGCATGGTGTCGCGGGAGACCATGATGCGGCTGAGAACCCACCTGATGTCCACCGGTAAGGGTGCCAAGATCGCGCTCGGCGTCATCCTGATCGGGATGGGAACGCTGATCCTCTCCGGCATCGACAAGTCGCTGGAGGCATACCTCGTCGAGGTTTCGCCGGACTGGCTGACCCAGCTGACGACACGCATCTGACCACCCGTCGCCGGTCATAGGTCGGCACCACCCCCTTCCCAAAGCACGCAGGAACCCAGTCATGACGGCACCGAACCCGCTCTTCCCGCGTCAAGCGACGCCTGCCCTCCAACTCCCTTTGGCGGGAGGAGGCGAGTATGCCCTCGGGCGCGTCCCGGTCACCGCTTTCACGTTGCTGGTGTTCTATCGCGGGCTGCATTGCCCGATCTGCAAGGTTCAGCTCACCGACCTCGAAAGGAAGCTGCCCGAGTTCGAGAAGCGCGGCGTGGACGTCGTCGCGGTCTCGACCGACAGCAAGGAGAGGGCCAAACGAACGAAGGTCGATTGGCATCTTGAGAACGTTAAGCTCGCCTACGGGCTCGACCTTCACGTCGCCCGCACCTGGGGCCTTTACATCTCCGCCGCGAAGCCTGGTTCCGATGAGCCCGCCTATTTCATCGAACCGGCGATCTATCTCGTCCGTCCCGACGGGACCCTCTACTTCGGCTCGGTTCAGACGATGCCGTTCGCCCGTCCGCACCTCTCGGACATCCTCTCGGCCATCGATTTCGTTAAGGAGAAGAACTACCCGGCTCGCGGCGAAGTCGTCGAACTCCCATAGCGGTGGCCCTCGGCCCGAACCGCCATTGATGCGCGTCCACCGTGGGGAGCAGCAATACCTCGTTCTCGAAGCGCATGTGGTGCGCAAGTCACTGGACGTCAGGCATGAACAACATCGTCAGGGGAATGATCGCCGGCTTTGCCGCAACCGTCGTCCTCTCCGCCATCATGGTTATGAAGGAAATGATGGGCGTCATGCCGGACCTCGACATCGCCCGCATGCTCGGTGGCATGCTGGTAGGGCTGTTTTACGGCTTGTCGCTCTTGCTCAGGTATTTTGGCAGGCTTCAACGAACGCCTCGATATGCCGCCTTCACGCCGCTTGCGTACGTGCCCCGACGCTCCCGAAGATGGGATCGACATACTACAAAGCGGTAGATTCCACACGCCATAGCGGTCGTTAATCAGTTTGCCGGCAATGAAATATGTGTATTAACGAGAAATTAGATAAAATCTCCCTATAATTGACAGATGTATTCGGCGAGGCTCTGCTTATTGTCATGCCGGCTCCTCCGCCACAAAAGAGCGTTGAAGCTTCGGACAACGCAGACCATGTCCTGAGCCAGCGTTGGCATGCCGCCCGCAAGCCAGGCATGATCTTGGCGCCCTATGAGGAGGTTGCCCTCGGCAGCCTCGGCCGCTTCGCAGAGGCCACCGTGCTGGTGCGGCTCGACGGCGACGTCCTCACCTACCTGCAGATGGCACCCTTCGTCGCGGCGTGGCTGCAGGGAACGCCCACGGGCGCGGCCGGAGGGGAGCGGAGCGACTGCGCGCGGCTGCTCGGTCAAATTGTGCGGCGCGCCCTGCGGAGCTGCCAGCCGGAGCAGCAGATCGCCAGCCGGGTCGAGAACGGCATCGTCGAAGTCTACGAGATCCTCGCGTTACCCCTGAAGACGCACTGGGGCTTCCCAGTCACCCTCGTTCACGTCAGCCAACCCAAGACCCGGTCCAGCCTCGTCGAGCAGGTCTACCAGTCGACCCGCGAAGGGGTTCTCGCGCTCACGCCCGTGTGGGATGAGCAGGATCAGCTGTGCGACTTCCAAATCGTCACTTTGAACGCGGGCGCCGCCAGGCTGATCGGGCGGCCAACGGACGATCTGCTGTGGCAATCCCTATCCATCGTTCATTTGGGTAGGTACACTGGAGAGATCTTCAGTCGTCTCTCAGTCGTGGTGAAGAACGGCGGCGGCGATGAGTTCGAACTCGAGTATGTGAGGGACGGCCAGCAGGTCTACCTCAGGGTCGCCGTCTCCGCCCTCACCGACTTGATCGTCGTCACCCTCGTCGACATCACCGAGCTGCGCACCCGCGAGGCGTCTTTCCGGATGATGTTCGAGGCCAATCCGCTTCCGATGTGGGTCCTGGACGCCGAGACCTTGCGCTATCTCGACGTCAACACTGCCGCCGTCGAGCACTACGGCTACAGCCGTGAGCGCTTCCTCGCGATGACCGCCCTCGACATCCGGCCGGAAGCGGACCGAGCCGCGCTGAAAGCCATTCTAACGAACCGGACCGAACCCTACGACGGCGAGCAGGTCTGGCGTCACATCAGGGCCGATGGATCCGTGATCCAGATCCTGCCGTACGTGCGTTCGCTCGTGCTGCGGGGACGGCCAGCCGTGCTCGTGGCGGCGATCGACGTCACTGAGCGTCAGCTGGCCGAGGCGGAGTTGCGACGCACGCGCAGCTTTCTCGACACGGTCGTCGAGAACATTCCGGCGATGCTCTACGTGCAGGACGCCATCGAGAACCGCGTGCTGCTTCTGAACCGCGCCGGCGAGGAGTTGCTCGGCGTGCCGCGCGCCGACCTCATTGGGAGGCCCGCCCACACGCTATTCCCGATCGCAGGGGCAGGATCGGCGGCGGATCACGAGCACGTCTCGCTGTTGTCGGACGATGGCGCTGCCCGCGTCGAAGAGCGCATGGTCGACACCCCCGCCCACGGCCAGCGCCTCTTGCACATCAAGAGGCTGGCCGTCGCCGACGAAGCGGGGCGACCGCAATACTTTCTCGGGATCGCCGAGGACGTGACCGAGCGGCGCGCCGTCGAGGCCCGCATCGCCCATATGGCGCACCATGATCCGCTGACTGACCTGCCGAACCGCGCCTACTTCCGCGAGCGGTTGTGCGCCGTCCTCGCACAACACCATCGCCGTGCCGAGAAGGCCGCGGTGCTCTGCCTCGATCTCGACGGGTTCAAGGGCGTCAACGACAGCCTCGGCCATGCGGCCGGAGACGCATTGCTGTGTGCGGTCGCCGATCGCCTCCGGCACACCGTGCGCGAAGACGACATGGTCGCCCGCCTGGGCGGCGACGAGTTCGTCATCCTGCAGGCGAGCGCACCGTCGCCGGACGCTGCCGGTCAACTCGCCGCGCGCCTCATCGAGCACTTGTCCAAGCCGTTCTCCATTCTCGGACAGGATGTGCTGATCGGCGCCAGCCTCGGCATCGCGATGCTGCCGGGCGACGGGACCACCCCCGACCCTCTCCTCAAGAACGCCGATCTCGCGCTCTACCGCGCCAAGGCCGACGGGCGCGGCACCTACCGGTTCTTCGAGCCCGAGATGGACGCGCGGATGCAGGCGCGCCGGGCGCTGGAGCGCGACCTGCGCGCGGCCCTGAGCGCCGGTGCCCTGGAGTTGTACTACCAGCCGCTCCTGAACCTGCAGGAGAACCGCATCAACGCCTGCGAGGCGCTGCTGCGCTGGCGCCATCCCGAGCGCGGCATCGTCTCGCCGGCCGAGTTCATCCCGCTCGCCGAGGAGACCGGGCTGATCGTGCCGATCGGCGAATGGGTGCTGCGCGAGGCCTGCCGGGTGGCGGCGACATGGCCGGGCGACATCAAGATCGCGGTCAACCTCTCGCCGGTGCAGTTCCGTCAACAGAGCCTCGTCCAGTCCGTCGTGTCGGCGCTGGCGAGCGCGGAGCTCGATCCCAGGCGCCTGGAACTGGAGATCACCGAGTCGGTGCTGCTCGCCGACAGCGACGCCAATCTCGCGATCCTGCACCAGTTGCGCGAACTCGGCGTCCGCATCTCGATGGACGATTTCGGCACCGGCTATTCGAGGCTGAGCTACCTGCGCAGTTTTCCGTTCGACAAGATCAAGATCGACCAGTCCTTCGTGCGCGAACTCGGCATGAACCGGCATTGCGCCGCAATCGTTCGGGCGGTTGCCGGGCTTGGGGCCGATCTAGGGATCACGACGGTTGCCGAGGGCGTCGAGACCGCGGAGCAGCGTGACCACCTTCAGTCGGAAGGTTGCGACGAGATGCAGGGCTACCTGTTCAGCCGCCCACTCCCGGTCGCCGCGCTCCGCCAGCTGATAGCCGAGACCGAGCATACCGCGCGAGCGGCCTGACGAGCTCCGACACAATCCACGGGACGTGTCGGCGGCTCTACAGCCAACACCGTCGCCGCGCGGCCTTAGGCTGCGCGGACCCGATCGAGGAAGGTGGCGATCGCACTCTGCAAGGCGTGGGACCCCTGGCTCACCTGCATGGCGTTCACCCGTACCGCGCCGGCTTGAGCTGCGCCGGAGGCGGCTGCCACCTGCACCGTGCCGATGCTCTCGGCCACGGTCTGCGCCCCCGCAGCCGCGCTCGCGATGGCGCGTGCGATCTCCTGGCTGGCCTTGCCCTGGTCGTCGGCGGACGCCGCGACGGCCGTGGCCGTCTCGCTCATCTGCGCGATCGTGGCCGCGATTGCGCCGATCGCGGTTGTCGTGCCCTGAGCCGCAGCCTGGATCGCCTCGACCTGGCCGACGATCCGGTCGGTCGCTAGCGCCGTCTGGCTGGCTAAGGCCTTCACCTCGGCCGCGACCACCACGAAGCCGCGTCCGGCTTCTCCCGCCCGGGCTGCTTCGATGGTGGCGTTGAGCGCGAGCAGGTTCGTCTGGCTGGCGACCGTGCGGATTACCCCCACCACAGCGCCGATCTCAGCCGCAGCGCGCGACAGCTCGGCGACCGTCGCCTCCAGGCCGTGCGTGTCCCGCAAGGCCACTGCGGCGACCGCGCTGGTGTGGTGAACGCGCTGCTCGATCTCGAAGGCGGAGCTCGACAGCTCTTCGGCGGCGCTGGCGATGCTGTTGACGACTTCGGCCGACTGCTCGGACGCCGTGGCGACCACTTCCGTGCGCGCCGTCGTTTCGCTCGCCACTCCTGAGAGCAGGTCGGCAGCCCCCTCCATCTGCTCGGCCGAGGCGGCGAGTGCCGCCATAGCGCTCTCGGTCTCGAACTTGAAGGTGCGCGTCGCCTCGGCCAGCTCCTGTGCGTGGGCGATGTCCCGGGTGGCGCGGTCCCGCGCCTGCGCATCGAGGTTCTGCTTCTCGATCAGCGACGTCCGGAAGCCCTCGATCGCACGCGCCATCTCGCCGACCTCGTCGCGTCGCGTGGTGAATGGGACAGGGCTTGCGAGCTGATCGGCGGCCAGGGCCTGCATCGCGCCCCTGAGACGTAGCAGCGGACCTTGGATCTGTGTCCGCACGATCCAGAACGCCAGGAGCATTGCGAGGCTGAGTGCCGTGGCGGGTACGACCATCAAGGTAACCGTGGCGCGGTGTTGCGCCTGCTTGGCATCGGCGCGCTGCGCATCAAGGCGCGCCAGCACGTCGTGGCCGAGGGCGTTGATCTGCACGACCATACGCTCGCGGTTCTTGACGGTCGCCTCGTCGCTCGCTTGGATGAGGGCGGCCTTCGGCGAGATGGTCAGGCCCATCTCGGCGGTGTCGCGCTGGTAGGCCAGGAACTCGGTGATGCCGAGGTCGAGCTTACGCTTCTGCTCGGGGGTGAGCTGTGGGTCCAACGCCGCGAAGAAGGACGTCTTGGCGTGCTCGACGTCAGTGAGGGCTGTCTGAAGCGCGCTCAGGCGGCCTTTGGCCTCGCTTGTGTCCTCGGCGGTGTAGAGCGCGGTCGCCTGCACGACGGCGTGCTCGATCGCCTGAGCGAGGCCGCGGGCCTGCAGCCCGGCGTTCCAGACGACGTCCATCTCGTCGCTGTGGCGCTGAGCTTCGCCGGCTTGGTGGATCGCGAAGGCAGAGATTCCGAGGCCGACGAAGGCCAGGATACCAACGACACTGGCGAGTTTGCGCCCGAGGGTCACGCGCATGAGGTGGCAAGGTCCGCCTACAAGAAAGAAACAGCGGCAAATTACAGGGTGTGATTGTAATGCGGGTTAAAGCTAGCCGCCTCACTATGGTGAGAAAATAGGCACCCCAGCGACCGATTTGCTTGCGCTATAGGATTGCCTGCAGCGAAAGCGGCTTGTGAACCTCAGTGCACGCGCGCTTGCGGCATGGTTGCCGCGCATACTCGAAGCGTGCTGCATAGATCGACTACTCTAGGTGAACGAGAACCCGGCCGCTCTCAATGAAGATCGAGCCGGGAAATGAAAAAAGGGCGCCCCCTTGTACAGGCGCGCCCGGAGTGCGTTCTGGTCTCGCGAAAGAACGTGGCGGCTCGATAGGACCTCACGCCGGATTGTACGAGGCGCCGGAGGTAAAAAGCCGAGCGTGTGGCCGTGTCATCGAAACGTCATATGTGTTAGAGGTCCACGAAGTCTGCCCGGACCGAGGGAGAAGGCATGGTCTCCGTCGAAGAAATCGCAGCGACGCCTCACGGGCCTTCTGCCCTGCGCCCGGTTCAGCATCACATCGCCACCGAAATCGAGCGCAAGTTCGTCGCGGCGGCCGCCGTGCTGCCCTTCTGCCGTTCCGGTACAGTCCTCATCCAGGGCTACCTCTACACTGATCCGCGCAACACCATCCGGGTTCGGCGTGCGGGTGAGCGCGCGTTCCTGACCTGGAAGGGCCCGAAGAGTGGCGCCAGCCGGAAGGAGTTGGAGATCGAGGTGCCCTTGCCGATCGGTCAGGCGCTGCTCGCCGACGTGCCATCGCATGCTCGTATCCAGAAGATCCGCTACCGGATCGAGCACGCCGGGGCGGTCTGGGATGTGGACGTATTTGGAGGAGCCCTCGACGGCTTGATCTTGGCCGAGATCGAGATGGCGGGCGAGGACCAGTTCGTGGTGTTACCGCCCTGGGTCGAGCAGGAGGTGACGGCCGACGCGCGCTACCGCAACTCGCGGTTGGCGGCGGGTGTAATGCCGGACGGGCGGCTTGACACGGCCTGATGGTCGTCTAATCGCGGGCCGAAACACAAGCTCTTTCTGTGGCGATCGTATGCCGGGTGCAGGGGCCGTCAACACCATGACCGCCCGACACGCGCGTGGTCTTCGTCCGTGGAGCACCGCACGCGCTCCTGCACGGCGACACCCGCGCAGGACGCCTCCTCACAATCGCTTCAGGGAGAGGACGTCGAAGGTCTTCGCGATCGTGGCGATCGCCCGGTCGTAGCTCGCCAGCGCGAGCGCGGCGATCAGAGCGTCCACGATCGACAGCTGTGCGATACGACTCGTCATGGCCTCCGTGCGAAAGCGCGTCTCCTTCGCCATGGTCGAGAGCACGACCTCGGCGTGGGACTGGATCGGTGACTTCCCGTAATTGGTGATGACGATGGTACGCGCGCCTGCTTCGCGTGCGAGCCGCGTCGCCGCGACCGTCTCATGCGTTGAGCCGGAATGCGAGATGGTCAGGGTCGCGACGCGCGACCCCGTCAGCGACGCGCTAATCGCCTGGACGTGGCTGTCCACCACCACCTTGGATGACACCCCGATGCGCAGGAGCCGGTAATGGGCATCTTCCGCAATCGGCGCCGCCGAGCCGATGCCGTAGACCTCTACCCGCTCAGCGTCGCGGATGATCGCGACCGCTCGCGCCATCGCCGCGGGGTCCAGGACCTTTAACGTGTCCTGAAGGGCCTGGAGGTTCGAGCGGAAGATCTTGTCCAGCACCGTCGCGGTGTCGTCGTCGCGGGTGAGGTCCTCGTGGATGAACTGAACGGGCTGGACGAGATCGCGTGCGATCGCGAGCTTGAGCTGCTGAAACCCGCGCGCGCCGATCTGTTGGCACAGTGCCACCACGCTGCCCTCACTTGCCGTGGACCGTTCAGCAACCTCAGTCACAGACATGTGCACGACGTCGCCCGCGTGATCGAGGATGAAGGCGGCGATCCGCGCCGCTGTCGGCGGCAGCCCGGGCTGGACGGCGCGCAGACGGCCGAGAACGCCCGAGAGGGGTGCAACACCTTCCAACGAACCCGCCCCCGCGCGTGCGCGCCGGCTCACGCTGACGCCTCCGCGGTCCAAACTGGCGCGGTATTCAGGATCTCTGGCCCGAGCGGATATTCGGGGCTGACCTGGACGAAAGGAATGCCGAGGTCGCGGGCTCCGCGGCCATCCGTTTCCGGGTTGTCGCCGATCATCAACACTTGAGGTGCTCTGAGCCCGAGCCGTTCTAGCGCGGCCTGGAACAGGTGCGGCTCCGGCTTGCCCACGATCTCGTAGGGAATGGGCCCCGTGCAGGCAAGGAGTGCGCGAAGTAAGGCACCCGTTTCCGGAACGATGCCGCCGTCCGGACTGGGATGCGTCAGATCGGGGTTGGCGACCACGAGGAGCGCCCCACGTCGCACGGCGTTCGCCGCGCGTGCGAGGGTCTCGTAGCCGAAGCGACGGTCACGGCCGAGGAACACCACATCGACACCCTCCCGGCTCGGTCGCAAACCGAGATATTGTGCGTACCGGCGCAGGCTCCGGCTGGCCAGGACGAGAACCCGCACACCTGGCCGCTGTGCGGCGAGCCGTTCAAGCGCAAGTGCGCCCGCGAGCAGGATCCTGTCGGGAGGAAGCACGACGCCGAGGCGGCACAGCTTGCGCGCAATTTCCGCCGGCAGGTGTTCAGCATCGTTGGACACCACGATGCATCGACCGCTCGCAGCGCGCAGGAATGCTCCCGCGCCGGGGAGTAGGCGCCCGCTGCCCAACACCGTGCCGTCGAGATCAACCAAGATTCCTTTGGGTGTCTGCATCGCGAAATGATGGGCTGAAAATAGCTCAGTTTGCAAGCACCTTAAATCTGAGATTCCTTCATCATACCGTCATCGACGCTGCTCTAGCTACGGCTTCTTGGTCAGGAAGGCCTATGTCGGGCGTTGCCGTACACAATCTCAGGAAGAGCTTCGGCGTGACGACCGTCCTAGACGGGGTGTCGCTCGACATCGCGCATGGTGAGTTTCTCACCCTCGTCGGGCCGTCGGGCTGCGGAAAGTCGACGCTCCTACGGATCATCGCAGGTCTCGACCACGCTGATTCCGGCTCGGTCGAAATCGATGGGCGCCCGGTGGACCATCTGCCGCCTAAGGCGCGGGACGTGGCAATGGTGTTCCAGTCCTACGCGCTCTACCCCTACATGACGGTGGCCGAGAATATCGGCCTGCCGCTCGCGATGCGCCGGATGACTGGATGGCAGCGGCTGCCGCTCCTCGGTCGCTTTCTCCCCGGTGCCGCGACCGCGCAGAAGGCGCTCGCCAGCGAAGTCTGCGCCGTAGCAGGGAGCCTTGATCTCGGCCACCTGCTGGGCCGTCGGCCGGGCCAGATGTCCGGTGGCCAGCGCCAGCGCGTGGCGCTCGCCCGCGCCATGGTGCGCCAGCCCGCGGTCTTCCTCATGGACGAGCCGCTCTCGAACCTCGACGCGAAGCTGCGGGTCCAGGCGCGGGCCGAGATCGCCGAACTGCATTGCCGGCTCGGCGCCACCTTCATCTACGTGACGCACGACCAGGTCGAGGCGCTGACGATGTCGGACCGCGTCGCCGTGATGCTCGGCGGACGGCTCCTGCAGGTCGACACTCCTCAGGCGGTCTATGACGCGCCGGCGAGCCTTGCCGTCGCACGTTTCATCGGCACGCCGGAGATCAACGTGCTCCCTGCCCGGGCCTTGGCGAACGGGGTCGAGGTTCTGGGCCGTCCCTGGCCGCTGCGCGTGGCCCTCCCGGCGGGCGCCGCGCTCGCACTCGGCGTACGGCCGGAGGTCTTCCGCATCGACGACCTGGACGGCGCCGGTTATTCACCGGCGTTCTCAGGCGCGATCCGCTACGTAGAGCGGCTCGGCTCCGAGACTCTGGTGCATGTCGGTGTCGAAGGCCTCGACGCGCCGCTCGTTACCCGCCTAGAGCCGCACGCCTACGCGCATCTCGCCCTCGGCGCGCGGATCACGTTATCAGCCCGCGTCGAGCGCGTTCTCGCCTTTTCAGGCGAGACGGGCGCCTGGCTTGCCGCGGAACCCCTAATCCCTCCCCCCATTGAGCCGGCATGGCCTCGCCTGAGCGAGGCCGCCCGTGGCTGAGCTGGGGCTGCGCGGGTTCGCCCCCGCGAAGGCCGCGCAGCGGCGCCGGGCTGGGGCGCGGGCCGAAGCGCTCGCGGCTTGGACCCTCGCGGGACCCGGGCTTGTCCTAATGTGGCTTCTGCTGCTCGGCCCGGCCGCCGCCGTCATCGCGCTCTCGCTGACGGATTGGACCTTCGGAACGCCGACTATCGCCTTCGCTGGCCTCGAGAACTATCGCGAGCTCCTCGATGACGCGGTGTTCTGGACCTCGCTGCGCAACACGCTCACCTATGTCGCTTTCACGGTGCCGGCCTCTGTGGCACTCGGCCTCGGCGTGGCGCTCCTCATTGAGGCCGGGGCCTCGCTCAAGGGCTTCTATCGCGCCTCCTTCTTCCTACCGGTGACCTCCACTCTGATCGCGATGGCGCTGGTCTTCCAGTTCGCCTTCCATCCGACGGCCGGCCTCGTCAACCAGGCGCTCCACCTCATTGGCCTGCCGACGCGCGACTGGCTGAAGGACCCCGACACTGCGCTCTTCGCGCTCGGGATCATCGGGATCTGGCAGGCGGTCGGCCTGAACATGGTCCTGTTCCTCGCCGGCCTGAAGGCGATCCCGAAGGACCTCTACGAGGCCGCCGCGATCGACGGCGCGGACGGCTTCTTCGAGCGCTTTCGCCGCGTGACCTGGCCGATGCTTGGACCAGCCGCGGTCTTCACCGTGACGGTGACGGCGATCCGCTCGTTCCAGGTCTTCGATACGGTGCAGGTGCTCACCGAGGGCGGGCCGAACAAAGCGACGAGTGTTCTCCTCTACCAGATGTACCAAGAAGGCTTCTCCTTCCTGCGCTCGGCCTATGCCGCCGCGATCACCTGCGTTTTTCTCGGCTTCGTGCTCCTCGTGACGCTACTCCAGGTGAAGCTCCTAGAGCGGCGGGCCCATTACGGATGAGCACCGTGGCCGTCCGCTCCTGGGTCGGCGCCGCCCTGCGCCACGCCGTGCTCGGCGCGGGCGCGCTCGTCATGCTTGCGCCCTTCGCGCTGATGATCTCCATCAGCCTCAAAAGCGCCGGCGAGGTCTTCGCGCCGGAATTCCACCTCCTGCCTCAGAGCTGGGCCGCCATCGAGAACTACACCGCGGCCTTCACTAAACAGCCGCTCGGGCGCTACCTGCTCAATGGTCTGTTCGTCGGCACGGCGATCTTCGCGATCCAAGCCCTTGTGGCCGTCCCCTGCGCCTATGCACTCGCCAAGCTGCGCTGGCGCGGGCGCGACACAGTCTTCGCACTGGTCCTGCTCGGGCTCCTTATCCCGCATCAAGTCACCGCGATCCCGCTCTACATCCTGCTGTGGAAGCTCGGCCTCCTGGACACCTATGGCGCCGTGATCTTCCCCTCAATGATCTCGGTTTTCGGCATCTTCCTGATGCGGCAATTCTTCCGCGCGGTGCCGGACGACCTGCTCCACGCGGGGCGGCTCGACGGCCTCTCGGAGTTCGCGATCGTGTGGCGGATCATGCTGCCGAGCGCGATCCCCGCGCTCGTCTCCTTCGGCATCCTATCCTTCGTTTGGAACTGGAACGAGTTCTTCTGGCCCCTCGTCGTGGTGCAATCCGAGCACTTGGCGACGCCACCGCTCGGCGTCGTCTACTTTGCCAACGCGGAAGCGGGCACGAATTACAGCCTTCTCATGGCGGCGGCGGTCGTGGTCAACGCGCCGCTCGTCGTCGCCTTCCTTATCGCCCAACGCTGGTTCATCGACGGCGTCACCATGACCGCCGTGAAGTGAGCCGACCGCACCGACCGGGCGGACCCCGGCCAGAGCCCGACAACCGGGAGACCCGCATGAAGATCACGCGTCGTACCTTGCTCGCCGGCACCGCCTCATTGAGCGGAACGGCCGCCCTGCCAGGCTATCTCAGGGCTCAATCGGCCGGGACCGAGATCCAGGTGCAGTACTCGACCCCCGTCCTGTTCAAGGCCCTCATGGAGGACCTCGCCCGTACCTTCATGGAGCGCAACCCCTCGATCCGGGTGACCCTGCGCGCGCCAGAGCTCGGCTATGAAGAGATCATGCAACGCAACCTGCGCGATGCGGTAACGAACCAATTGCCCGACGTCGCCTTCCACGGCCTCAACCGGCAGCGGACGCTCGACGAGCGCGGTATCCCGGTGGATCTGAAGCCGTTCATGGAATCCGACCCGGCGACGAAGGAGCTGGGCTATTCGCCCTCGCTCCTGTCGCTCGGCCAGATAGGAGCGAAGCAGACGGGCATCGGCTTCGCGCTCTCGACGCCGATCCTCTATTTCAACGCCGACCTCTTGAAGGCGGCGGGCGGAGATCCGGATCGACTGCCAACGCGCTGGGACGAGCTGGTGCGCCTCGCGGCGGCGATCCACGATCCCGCGCAGAACCGAACCGGCCTGTTTTACGACTGGACGATCACCGGGAACTGGGGCTGGCAGGCTCTGGTGCGCTCGCATGGCGGCGCCTTCCTGAACCCGGCGGAAACGCAGGTTGCCTTCACTGAGGAGCCGGGACGGCAGGCCATGCGCGCCCTGCGCCGCCTCGTCGATGAGGCGAAGATGCCGGACATCAAGTCCGAGACTGCGTTCCAGGACATGTTCGCCGGGCGGCTCGGCATCTCGATGCAATCGACTGCGCAGCTCGGCCGCTATAACCGCGAGATCGCGGGTCGCTTCCGCCTCGTTTGCGGACGCTACCCGCTCGCGTCCCCAGACGCGCGTCTTCCGGCGGGCGGAAACGCCGCCATGATGTTCGCGAAGGACCCGGGCAAGCAGAAGGCCGCTTGGGAGTTCATCAAGTTCGCGACCGGACCCCAAGGCGCCACCATGATGGTGAACGCGACCGGCTACATGCCCGGGACCACGATTCCTGCCGAGCGGGAGGACCTCTTGGCGAAGTTTTATCGCGAGAACCCCAACCACCTCGTCTCGATCAAGCAGCAGGACGTTATCACGGGCTGGTACGCCTTTCCGGGCCAGAACGCGCTCCGCATCACCGACGTGATCAACGACCACCTCCAGAGCGTGGTCGCCAAGCGCGGCGACGCGGAGGCCACGAACGAGAGCATGGGCAAAGCCGTGCAGGCGCTACTGCCGAAGCGCGCCGGCTGATCCTGGACACCTCCCGGAACCTCGCGATGAAACCGACCCGCATCGCGGTCGTCGCCGATATCCACCACGGCGCTGACCACCGCACCAAGCGCGGCAGCGCCGCGCTACCGCTTCTGCGACGCTTCCTCGACGAGGCCGGCGATGCGGACGCGATCATCGACCTCGGCGACCGCATCTCGGACGTGGACGCGGCGACGGACGTCGTTCTCCAGCGCGCTGTCGCCGAAGTTTTCGCAGGCCTCGATGAGCGTCGCCACCACGTCTGCGGAAACCACGACGTCGCTCACCTGTCGCTTGCCGAGAACGAGGCCGTCCTGCAGGCTCCCCTCGGGAGCCGCGCGATCGATCTCGGTCCCGTTCGCCTGGCCTTCTGGCAGCCGGACGTGGCACTGACGCACACGCGACCGCTCCGCCTCGGACCTGGCGACCTCGACGCGCTGCGCGCGCTCCTCGACGACGAGCGTCCGACGCTCCTCGTCAGCCACCCACCGCTGTCGGGGCAGTCACAGGACGGCAACTACTGGTTCGAGAACAATCCAGACTACGCCACGTTCGCGCAGAGCCTGCCGGCGATCCGTTCGATCATTGCCGCCGCGCCCGCTCCGATGGTCGCCCTTGCCGGCCACGTCCACTGGAACAGCTTGGCGCTCCTCGACGGCACGCCCCACCTCACGCTGCAATCACTGACGGAAACGTGCACAACGGACGGAGCTCCCTCGGGCTGCGCGGCGCTCCTGACGCTCGGCGAGGGCGTACTACGCTGGCATGTAACCGGCCTCGACGCCTTCGAGGTCGCGTTGCCGTTCGGTTCCGCAAAGCGCCGTTGGTACGCACCGCTGCCCCGCTTCACGAAGCTCGCGAAAGCCGCCGAATAGTGAACTTTCGAGGCTAGGATCATCATCACGCCCCTCAGGAATGCGACCTTCGCCGTTGTGCTCTCCTCAGGTGGATCCAGGCGGTTCAGTGCGCGTTTGCCTAGGCGGGGCGACCGCGGGGGCGGATCACGTCGCGGTAGCCATGCGTCAGACGCCGGGATTGTTGGCTGTCGGCTATCCGAACGTCTCCCCGACGCTCCTGCGGGGTGGGTTGCGAGCAGCCTCAAACGACGCCGTTTCTGTCGGACAAACGTGTCGGCTTTTCTATTGCTGAGTAAACGGCAATTTGGCACGAGCCCAACCCGCTCATCGACCACGCCCGTGTCCCTACCTTGGACCTGGTACTTCAGGGCGGCTCTTAGCGGATCACCTCGACCACGACGCCGGCAGCAGCGGCAATCATCGACCAGCGCCTCTCGGCGGTGAGCGCCGGCAGATTTTCGCGCTTAGCCAAGGCCAAGCAGTATCGGTCCCCGAGTGACAGACCACCCTCGACAGTGAGAGGGCGCAGCATGCCGGCCTCGTACGACAGCGCGGCATCGACGGTGACCCACCGGATCGGCAAGGGGCGTAACAACGCGTCGATCTCCGCGCGCGCCGCGCCGAGCTTGGCGTAGTGGCTGACGACTTCGGCCAGATTGACGGTCGTCATGACCGAGCCGTCGAGCGCGGCTTTCACCCGATCCGCTCCCGGCTCAGCCAGCAGCCGTGCGAGCAGCGCGGACGCGTCGAGGACGACGCCCGTCATTCGGCTTCAGCCTCACGAGCGCGATCCGCGAGGAAATCCGCCACGGTCGCGCCTGCCGTGTCACCGACCAGTCTACGGCTCAAGGCCTGCGCCCGGGCGACGACCTGATCGAGGGTCCGGAGCACGATGGCGTCGCCCATATCCTCGACGATGACCTCACCGCCACGAGCAAGACCATGCCGCTTGCGTAAATCGGCCGGCAAGCTCACGCGCCCGTCAGGCATCACCCTCGCTTTCATGGGACGTCTCCACTCCCTGCCATGTAGAGGAGCATACGCCAAAAAGCACCAATCCGCGCCAGGATAGACAGCTGACGTCATTGCTGCGCTATAATGGGTCTTTCTGAACGCGTCGCCTCATCTCAGCCGTGTCCGCAAGGGGATCGGTGAGCGGACGCTCGACCAATCCAACCTCGGAGCCTCGATCCGCCTATGCGAGTCGCATCTCAATCGATTGGTACGATAAAAATTGCGGTGAGGGGACCTTATACGTTACAGCCCCACGCATGACACATGTGCTGATCGGCTACGCCCGCTGCTCGACCGACAAGCAGGACCTCGCTGCCCAACGCCAAGCGCTGGTCCAGCTCGGGGTAGCGGCTGACCGTATCTACACCGACAAGGGCTTCACCGGGACGAACCGGGCCCGCCCGGGTCTCGACCAGGCGCTGGCTGCGGTCCGGAGTGGCGACACCCTGGTAGTGCCCAAGCTCGACCGGCTCGCCCGTTCCGTGCCAGACGCGCGCGCGATCGGCGACGCGCTCGCGGCACGGGGCGTGAAGCTCCAGCTCGGCGCCAGCGTGCACGATCCGCTCGATCCGATGGGTAAGCTGTTCTTCAACATCCTGGCCACCTTCGCCGAGTTCGAGGCCGACCTGATCCGGCTGCGCACGCGCGAGGGCATGGCGATGGCCCGCGCCAAGGGGAAGCTGCGGGGCAAGAAGCCCAAGCTCTCAGATCGCCAGCAGAAGGAGCTGCGCCGGATGTACGACACCGGCGACTACGCGATCAGCGACCTGGCCGAGCTGTTCTCGATCTCCCGGCCGACGGTCTATCGCACCCTGGAGCGCCAGCCCGTCACGTCCCCCGTTGTGGCAGCCTGAGCGGCGGCCGCGTGGCGATCGGCACCGGGCTTATACGCCACCGGTGTCCCTTGGTTCGAGGTGACGGAAACCTCCGATGATCAGTGGCAAACAGAGATCAAGATCACAGTGTGCGATCACCGCTCTCGTGGCTGACGCGGCGACACAGCCGGCCTCCCAAAGCGGCGAAACCCGTTTTCCCGATCCCGATCTCACCCTGGCTCGGAGCTGACGACTTGGTAGTCGCGCGGGAGCGCGACGGGTTCGTCTCCGGCCTGATTGCGGATGTGAGGCGACCACCACCACATCCGGCCGTTCCGGAACTTGAAGTGCCCCCGAACGAAGTGCTCTGCCCGCGGGCGCCCATCGGCTTGCGGGACACCATCGTCGACATCGATCTTCCGCAGACGGGCGACGTCGAGGCGGATCCGTCGCAGGTTCGGTAGAGGCGGCCGACCTTCGGCGACTCGGCGCGCATCGACTCGCTGCGTGTCCGCGGCCGCCTCGATTGTCACGACACCCGAGGGCGAGTTGATGATCAGGAACATGCTGATCAGGTCGGCGGCCGCCTGCTCGTGCGGGTTCGGACCGGGCCCGTTGCCGTTGATTGCAGCTTCAGCCACGTTCTCGCAGCGAAACCCGCTCGGATCGACGTGGATACGGCCGAGGGTACACACCATGGGCCAGCCTGTCGCTCGCTCGATCCGTGGGGCGTACAAGAACTGACGGAAGGCAAAGCCGGACGTGTCCTGCACCTGTTCGACGAGGTAGCCGAGATGGCCGCCGCCGGGGCTGCCCCACTCGATCCAAGTGAGGGGAAAGGGCGGCCGCGCATGATCGAGGGCGCGCAGCAGATCGGTGAAGGGCGTCCTCTCCATGCGCTGGACTGCATCCATCACGCTCTGATCGACGATGAACCGACCGGCGCGGGGAATGAGGGCGTTGGCTTGCGTGATGCCCTCAGCGAACGGGCCATCACGCTGCTCACGGCATCGATAAATCTGTTTTGCCAGCGTCATCTGTTCGTACACCCACGCTCGATCGGGCTTCACCTGCCTGCAAACTGAAGGTCGCCTATTTCAATCTTCATTCTCATTCGATCTATTTCTTGATTACAATGATCAGTTTATTACCAACCACCGTAAAGGTCGCGTGCCAAGCATGACCTTTTTTCAGGAAAAAACACATAGACCGGCAGCCTCCTCCCGAGAGACACGCGATGCCAGATTTTTCCAACCTTCAGCAATCAGTTCTGAATTCGTGCAGCAAAGAATTTCCGTACCGGCTTTACAGAGAGATCGCAGCAAACTGCTTCATGCTGATGACTTTTCTTGAGCACCACCACGAGCGCATTGAGTACGGCGACATCGCGCGGGAATTTGCATCTCATAAGGACATACCCTCGCTGGAAGATGATAAGCTTATCGCCGAGGCGCGCCTACGCGGGGTCATCAACGACGAACTGCAGATATCCGCGACCCGTAATCAGTTCGGTGCCGGGCTGAGCTGCTTGTCTTATCTGACGCAGATCAGGCCTCTCCCCGGGGATAAGATCGAACCGCTCGCTCGCTTGGAGCGGGACATCTTGTCGTTGCTTTAAGGCTGCGCCGACATCCAACGTCGGCTGTCTTTTCCGATCGGCACGGCTTGGCCGGCGAGGCCATGCCACCGCCCAGCTCTTCGCGCGGTGGAAGGCCAGCCGTGCCCGCAGTGACATTATCGGCCTTTGTGACCCACCCTTCATGCGCATGCGTTCGGTCTTCGTAGCTTTTCTTGCGACCGTGCTTCTTGCAGGTCCGGTCGCGGGTTTGATCCAGAACGGGCTCGACCCAGCGTATTGGCCCGCAGAGGTGACGCGCCCCGGGGCCTGGTTCGAGGCCCTATTCTCCGTGCGTGCCGGTGACGCGCTCGCGATGCCGTACCTCATGCTGATCGGTCGTGCGCCCGAATTCGCCAACAACGGCTGGTCGCTAGCCCCACTCCTCGCCTTCTTCCCCCTCTTGATCCTGTTCGGAGCCGAGCTGCTGCGGCGCGCCAAACCCAAACAGAAGCGGGACACCTCCGACTTGTTCGGCTCGGCCCGCTTCGCCACTGCAACCGAGCGCGGTCGGCTCCGCAACGGGCTCGAACTCGGCCGCGATCCTGAGACCGGGCGTGCCGTGCGTGTGGCCGTGCAAGGCACACTCGTCACCATCGCGCCACCGCGCAAGGGTAAGACTTCGGGCCTGCTCATCCCCAACCTCGCTTTCCCCGAGCCGCAGGGTTGGGGTGGACCCGCCGTCGTGTTCGACCCCAAAGGGGAGGTCTACCGCTCCGTGGCCGCACGGCGCCGGGCTCTCGGCCGCCGCGTCGTCTGCCTCGACCCCATGGGGCTGGCCGGCGGCACCGACCGCTGGAACCCACTTCAGGGCCGAGATCCTGATGATGTGCTCTACCTCCAGAGCACCGCGCTGGCGCTCCTGCCTGAGGCCACCGGTGACGGTGAGGCCACTGCCTACTTCCGCAACCGGGCTGTCGACCTGATCACCGGCGCGTTTCTGGTTGCGCTACGTCGGCCGAATGCGTGCACAGTCGTGGAGGTCCAGGACCTCCTCAGCGCCGAGGGCCGTTTTCGCGGCCTCCTACAGCAGTACCTCACACACTGGCCCGAGCCCGCGGCCTACGCCGCCCTGGAGATCCTGGAGGCCGATCCGAAAACTAAGGACCCAATCAAATCCACGGCCCTGCAGGCGTTCCAGTGGCTCGCCGACCGGCGCCTGCGCGACCTCGTCGGCGACTCGACCTTCCAGCTGTCGGAGCTGTCCACCGGTACCGTTGATCTCTTCGTGGCGGTGCCGACCGAGTATAAGGCGGTGCTTGCGCCGCTCCTGCGCTGGCTGCTGTCCGACTTGTTCGCCTCGGTGCGTCGCCACCGCCCGGCCGAGCGGTTGATGATCTTCATCGACGAGGCTGCGGTACTCGGACGGTTCGACGCGCTGCTGACCGCGGCGGGCGAGCTACCGGGCTACGGCGCTAGCCTGTGGACGATGTGGCAGGATCGCGCACAACTCGTCGGGCTCTACGGCGAGGCCGGAGCGGACGTCCTGCTCAACACCGCCGAGGTTGTCACCGTCTTCGACGTTCCGGCCGTCGATCCGGATGAGACCGAGCGCTGGTCACGAGCGATCGGCGACTACACTGCCCTCGTCGAGACTCGGACGGTCCCGACCGGCGATGCCAAGAGTACACCGTCCACGACCCGGGCCTCGCAGGGCGCACGTTTGATGACCAAGGAGGCGCTGATTGCGATGCCGGGCGACGAGCTGCTGGTGTTTCCCAACAGCGGCGGCCACACGCGCCATCCATTGCGCCTGAAGAAGACGGTCGCGCATACCGATCCGCGCTTCCGCAAGCTGATCACCTCCGTCCCGCCGGTCGGCCGGACGCGGTGAGCCAGGAAGGCCCCACGCGGTGCGGTCGCCATTCGGGTGCGCCTCAGCCGACGGTGGAATACACGGCCACCGCGGCCGGGAGGATCAGTCCGCCCAACCGCCGCAGCCTGCTGGAACGTCGCCTGTCCGACGTGAGCTGAGACTGATCGAGAGATCCGGACCTCAGCGTGATGGTCTGGAGCGGGTTTGCAGCCAATCTGACGGCACACGGGTCGCGGCATAGCCCTCACCTGTGCGCCAGTCGCGCAGCTCAGCCACACCGTCGGCATCACGCATCAGCGCGTAGGCGCGCCCCGCCACGAGGCGGTCTCCAGCAGGTCGCCCATCCGGCATGACCCAGGCGGTGGTCACATCCCGGTCGCCCCGCACTTCGACCCAAGAGATTGGAGTGCGGCGATAGGCCATTTGCAGCGCGAGCAGGAGGCAGAGCGCGAGCAGAGCGTCACGAGTGAGCCGGCGCGCATGGAACGGCAGGCGCCCGCGCCAAATCGCGATGCGGCTAGCATGGCGCGGCGCGGACCGAGTCGCAGACTCCGCTTCGTCGGACCGGGCGCGGATCGATAGCAGGAGCTCGCGCCGATGTTCGGGCAAGAGCTGTGCTGCATCCTCCTCCAAGGCCGCGAACCGCTCATGGATCGGGCGGGTCTTAAGCCGGGTGAGCGCGGCGCGACTGTCTCGCTCGAACCCGGCTGCAGCCTCGCGCGCGGCGCGGTCGGCCCGCGCGAGGCGGGCACGCACGTCCTCAGGCGTTGCGGGCACGCTTGCTCCCCCCTGCCGGCGTACCGGGCCGGCCTTCGACCGGTGCCTCGTCGACCAGCCAGAGGGCCGCCGGCTTGACTGCCTCCATCACGGCGAGGCGAAAGGCGGTGAGATCGCGCAGGATCCGTCCAGCCTGGGCTGGTGAGGTCTGCTTGACCAGACTCGCTCGATCGAGCCGTCCGACGCCGCGCAGCTGACCGGCCGCCAACACTCCGCGCGTCTCATCCTCCAGCTCGAAGGCGCGCAGGTGTGTGACTGCCGCGTCGCCAACCACGCGCTCCAGGATCGTCGGGTCGATCGCGCCGCGCACGCCGTTGGCTACGACGAAACGGGCGCCGGTCCAGTCTCGCGCGGCCTGCAGCAGCTTGCCCGCATCCGCGAGCGAGCCAGCCTCGGCGGCCACCACCACCACGAGCCCGAGCTCGATCCCGGCCTTGCGCAGCTCCGGCGCCTCGTCCTTCAGAATGCCGAGCAGGCTCGCCGATGTGTTGGCACCGATGTCGATGAGGGTGGGCGCCGCAACCTCGTGGAGCGCGTTGATCACGTCGTCGAGCTCGGCTCGCGCGGCCTTGCCGCCACTGGCTTCGATTGCCTCGCGCGTGGCCCGCATCTCGAAGTAGCGCACGCTGCCGGGTTCGTTGGCGGCCGTCGCTTCCCTAAACTCCGTCAGTCGGTGCACCGACTCGATCTCCAGGATCGGGGCGTCCGGCACCGCTTCTGCTAGGCCGCGGGTCACGGTCGATTTGCCGACGCCGCCAGTTTCCTGGGCGACGAGGAGAACACGGGGCATGGGTGTCAGTCCTTCTTGAACAGGTGGCTGTGCTTCTCGGCCTGCAACCGCCGGATCTCCGCCTCCGTGAGCGGTGCGTCCGCGGCTGATGGGCTTGGTGTCTCACGATCCGGACGGAGTTCTGGTGCGAGCCGCGACGACCGCTGAGCCGAGCCGATCGGGGCCAGCACAGATTGCGGGGAGGCCGGCCGATCGGAGCGGGCTGCCCGTGCCGCCGTCCTGGCCTCGCGGGCGACGGCCTGCCGACGCACGCTGGAGATGATGCCGGTGAGATTGCGCCCGGTGATCGGTTGGCCGTCGGCGGTGGTGAACCCCTGCGCCGTAAGGCCGGCCGCGACCGCGTCCCAGGTCAAGCCGCCGGCCTGGAGGGCGACCAGGGCGTCGAGGTGGTCGCGCACGGCGTCCATCAAGCCCGTGGCGGCCCGACCGCCCGGAGCACCGGCGGTGCGGCGGCTGCCGGGGGTCGCGGCGGCGTCCCGGGCGAGGCGGCGTAGGTCGAGGCGGGGGCGCTGGGCCATGGCGACGCCGTAGCAGAGCGGGGCTTGCCAAGGCGTGCAGCCGATCGCTCGAATGCCGAGGGCGACGGCAAGCCGACGTTAGGGTCCGGGTGAGCCCGGTAGCCTACGGTAGAAGACGGCAGCAGTACGGTAATGTGTACGGCAATAAAGTGGATATCACACCACACGCACTGAAGTGGTGAAGCGTTAACCGCGCGGCCATGCGAGCCTCGCCAGGCCGTCGCGACCGTGCCAGGGCTGCCGGTCGGATCCGCGCACAGCAGGTACGCCGATGGCCGATCAGGTCAAGCTCACGATCACGCTGGAGGCATCCCTCGCCGCCCGGTTGAGCGCCGCCGCGGCCGAACGCGGCTGGACCTCCGAGAGCCTGGCGACCGACTGCGTCGCTCAAGCCCTGGAAGTGGCGATCCGCCACCGTGTCCTGATCGGGCGCATGGAACAGGTCGACGCCGCGATCCTCGACATGGCACAGGCCGTCGGTGAGCTCGGGGCCCCGTCCGCCGGCATCGACCTGTCCCGGGTCTGCCGCTACCGCAAGGACACCGGCGGCCCGGATCCGGCCTGATGACCGCCTCGCTGCACCGCCTCGGCGCCGGGGCCGAGGCCGGGCTGTATTACACCAACGACGGCCAGCGCGAAGCCAGGCCGGACCGGCGCGACGAGTACTACCTGGCGGACGGCGGCGGGGTGTGGTGGAGCAGCGGCGAGAGCGTCGTGCGCCACGGTGCGGCGATCGACGCAAGCTCCTTCCGCGACCTGTGCGCGGGGTTCCACCCCGGCACCGGCAAGCCGCTGGTGCGCGGGGCTGGCCCGGGCCACTGGGCCGGTCAGGACCTCACCCTAACCCCCGGGAAATCCGTTTCCGTGCTGTGGATGGCCGGCACGCCCGAGCAGCGCGCCGAAATCGAGGCCGCCCATCGCGCTGCGGTCGAGCGGGCGCTCAATTTCGTCGCTGCGGAGGGACTGGTCACCGTCCGAACCGGTGCGGGCGGCGTCGAACGGCACCGGCCGAGCGACATCATCGTCGGCCGCTTCGATCATTACACGACGCGAGAAGGCGATCCAAATATCCATACGCACTGTGTCTTCATCAACGCAGCCGGTGCGCCGCCGAATTCTGGATCCGGACGTTACAAATCACAGACACACCTGACCATTGAGGTCGAACAACTCTACTCCTACCAGATCTGTGTGGGTGCCGCGTATCGCGCTGCCTTGGCCGAGGACCTGCATCGCCGCTTCGGCCTACGCTACCGTGAGGCCGGGCGCGGGCAGTGGGAGGTCGCCGGCCCGCCCGAGGCGGTGCTGGCCGCCTTCTCCAAACGCTCCGAGCAGATCCTCGACTACGCTGGGGCCGGCGCCACCAGCGCCCAGCGCGAGATCGCCGCGCTCGCCACGCGCCGCGGCAAGCACGAGCTGCCGACCGGTCCCGAGCTGGAAGCACGGTGGCGCGAGGAGCTCGCCGCCTGTGCGCTCGATCCGTGGGATGCCGCGCGCGATCCCGAGCGAGACCCCGCTCTCGCCAGAGCCGCCGCACGTGAGGCGGAACGCGACGCCCCGTTCGACTCGCCCGAGATCCCCGGTGACGGCCCGGTCACGCGCGCCGCCTCGGCGTTGTTTCGGCACGAGAGTGTGGTGACGCGCAAGGACCTGCTCCAGCGCGCTCTGGAGCTCGCTGGCGTGCAGGGACTCGGGGTCGATGCCGTGGAGGCGGAGCTCGCCCGCCTGGAGCGGGACGGCGCGCTGCTGCCACTGAGCGCCGCCGAGAGGGTGCCGGGCGCCCACGCGTGCTGGACCAGCCCGGGCCTTGCCGCCTGCGAGGCGGCGATGCTACGCGCCGCCGATCGCCCGCTGGAACGGAGCTGGATCACCCTTGAGGCGCTCAAAGGGGCCCTGGCGCGGGCGGGCCATCTCAGCCCCGAGCAGGGCGAGGCCGTGCGCCATGCCGCCGGTCCGGACGGGGTGTCGCTGCTCCAGGCCGGCGCGGGCACCGGCAAGACCACCACAGCCGCGGCCCTGGTGGCCGCGGCCCACGACTCTGGATTGCGCGTCGTCGGCTTGGCACCTTCCTGGGTGGCCGCAGATGAGCTTGCCCGCTCCGCCGGCATCCCGGCGCAGGCAATCGCCCGCTGGCGCCACGACCGGGCTCGGGCGACGGCTTCGGACCCCGCGCCCCACCCCGATCCCTCGCCCGCGCTCGACGCCGATACCCTGGTTCTGGTCGACGAGGCCGGGATGGTCTCGACTCGGGACTTGGAGGCAGTACTGAGCGCGGCCCAGGCGGCCGGGGCCAAAGTGGTGCTGGTCGGCGACCGGCGTCAGCTCGCCTCGGTCGGGGGCGCCAGCGCGCTGCGGGCGGTCGCCGAGGTGGTCGGACGCTCGGCCGTGCTCGAACACGTCCGCCGGCAGACGGTGGATTGGCAACGTGCCGCCTCGGTTGTGATGGCGCGCGGCGATGCCGAGGCAGGTCTGCGTGCCTACGCCGCCAACGACCGGGTCGAGTTGATCTCCGGAGCCGAGGCGGCTCAGGCCCGGGTGATCGCGTTGTGGTCCGAGCAGCGCGCCGTCCATAACGGGGACGCGCTGATCGTCACCCGGCGCAACGCCGACGCGGCGACGCTGAACGCCCGGGCGCGGGCTGCGCTGCGGGCGGAAGGACAGCTCGGACCCGACGTAGTCGCGCTGCCGTCGCGCAACCGCGCCGATGAGGTCGTACCGCTGAGTTTAGGCCTCGGCGACGTCCTGCGGTTCGGTGAGAGCCTGCCGCACCTCGGCCTGCGCAACGGTACCCGCGCCCGGATCGAGGCCATCGTCACCGATCCGGACGCGGGACCGCGCCTGCGCCTGCGCCTGCGGCTGGAGGACGGGCGCGCGCTCGACACGGCCTGGGAGCAGCTCACCCGTGAGCCACGCTTCAATCGCCGGCCTTCACAACCCAAGATCGTACACGCTTATGCAGGCACATCTTACGCGGCGCAGGGCCGGACCTGTTCCGCGGCGGTGGTGTACCTCGGGGCCGGCACCGACGCACGCGAGGTTTATGTCGGCCTGACCCGGCATCGGTCGGATGCCCGGGTGGTAGTGGAGCGCGACCGCCTAGACGCCCTGTGCCGGCAGCGGCAGGCGGATGCGCGCGTGTCGGCGACCGACACGCTGGTGCTGGAACGGCTGTTCCGGGAGGCACGGACCTACCGCGAGAAGGCCAACGTGGTCGACTACGCCGCCGACCGGGTGGCGTTCGTGCGCGACGGGGTGCTCGGGCTGCCCGAGCGTGTCGCCCCGGGGATCGACGTCGGCCGGGCGGTGCGCGCGGCCCGGGCGCTGCGCGAGGCGGCAGCGTGGCTCGGGGTGGATCGCCTGATCGTGCCCGCTTGGCGCTTGGTCGACGCCTACGGGCGCCGCCTGAGCCGCGCGTCGGCGCCGGTGACCCGAACTCTGGTCACGCAGCTCGCCCGCCGCCTCGGCCGCCCCAGCCTGGAGCCGCCACGTGATCGCGGCGTCGGGATCGAGCGATGAGCCCCCTCCCCGTGCCCCGCGGCCGATTGGGATTTGTGCCGCGATGATCGAGGCCGCCCGCGCTCAGGCGTAGGGCCCGCGGAACAGGTCACCCAGCGCTTTGCGTCGGAACAGAGTGGTCCAGCGGCGGCGACGGTGCTCGGGCCGATCGTGGATCATGTGGCAGCGCTGACAGAACGCGGCGAGATTGGCGTTCGCGTTGTTGGCGGTGTCGTGGTCGCGGTGGGCCGCGGCCAGCACCACCCGGGTCCGACGCACGCTCCCGAGGATGTCGACCGCCCCGGGCGCGACGCGCACCTGACGTCCACGGCCGTCGCGCCAGACGGCCGCGTCCGCATCCCACCAGCGACCGTCGCCCAGGTGGTAGACCATCCGCCCGTGCGGCCGCCCGCAGCCCTCGCAGCAGCCCTTCGCCCGCCCGAACCGGATCACGGCCGAGAGCTGCGCCCAGTCGATCGGGTAGAAGAAGCGGTGCTCGGGCCGGATCGGCATGGGGATCGGGATACGGGATCGAAGCGTGACCGTAGAGCGAGACGGGTCGTCCGCACAGGGGGCATGCGCGGGGATGGCATTCGGTCGGTGGGGGCCTGATGGGCCCCTGGTCGAAGAAGCCCAGGCCGTCTCCCGAGGAGAGAGGGGCGTTCGTCAGACCGTACGAGCTCAGACCGTCAGCGCATGGCTCGGCTTGCGCCACGACCCGCGCGGATTCTCGAAGGGGTCGCTCGGGCGAGGTCGCCCGCTGCCTCCTGGCAGCCCTTGGACGGTTCCGTTTTCCCCGATTCTGACAGGACTGGAACAATAGTAGACGTGCGGTTCGCGGATTTGCACCCTCCCCCGCCGCTCGGTGCGGCGCGGTTATCCCCACCGCTGAGGAGTTCCCGAGCGGGCTTACGCGCCAGCCGCATCCAGGCCTGCCACTCGGGTGAGACGATGCGCACGACGTTGGTGTCGTTCCTGAAGCCCGTCACCCGCCGCTCCTCGACGGTGACTAGCCCGAGCTTCTTAGCCTCGCGCAGGGCGTTGCGGACGGTGGTCTCGGCCACGCCCGCGATCGCCGCGAGCTGCCCCACGGCCAGTCGGCAATCGCCTCGTTTTGAGGTTTCCGTGGCGACCAGGGCCAGCACCGCCTGCTCGGCCACGGTGAACTGCGCCGCGAGCCCCGGCGGAAGCCGCCCCGAGGCGGCCCAGCGGCGGCGGCGCTCCAGCGAAATCTCCGTGCGCGGGCGTGAGCCGACGGCCCTCCTGGGTGCTCCTGCGCCGTCCTGGAACGTGGGCGCGATTGCAGCCTCAGGGCTGGGTCGTAGACCCGCCGGTAGCCTGCGAGCCGCAGGCGCGTCCGTGCGCGCCTCGATCAGCCCAGACAGCGCTTCGGCCTCAGCTTCCGTGACCTTCCCCTCCCCGAAGGCGCGCCACAGCAGCGCCGTCACTTGCGGCAGGGTGATTCGGCTCGACGCCTCAATGGCGCGGCGGATCTCGTCTACAAACACGTCTCTCGGCCCTTATCCACAGGGCCACAGGGGGACGTTCGGCGGCGCAAGCTGTGCGCTCCGTTCAAGACAAGCCGGTATCGTTGTCGGAACTGGGGTTCCGACTTGACGCCCGAGGGCGGTTCATGGCTTGTGGGGGATGCAAATGGGCCCCACAGGCCATCTCGATTTCGAAGGCCTCACCCTTGCCGGGGTGGGGCCTTTGGCTTTTCAGGGTCCTACTGCGGCGGTCGATGCTCCTGGTGGTGTGCCGGCCGGCGACTCGCGCGAGGCGATGCGTAGCCGGACGTGGCATGTCGGCCGGGCGCCACCGTTAAGTCAACGTTGCGGATGAAATCAGCGTCCCCATAATGAGCCCCCGTCGCCGTCCTGCGCAGAGCCTGCTTCATCAGCAGCCAGGATATCGTCGCGGTAATGAGCGCCCGTCTCCATGCTTCAGTGGGAGGCGCGACCGAGGATACGTCCGGCTCCGCCGTGAGGCCGCACTCTGACCTTGTCCTCGGGTTGAGCGCGGTCGGGATCGAGATGCGCCAAGAGGGTACGCCGCATAGCGGCCACGACAACATCGTGTGCCGGCTTCTCCAGACGCTCGTGTGACCGCCTAACGGGCTTGCGGGGCTAGCGGCCTACGATCTTACCCTATTACTACTAAGCTTTATTATGCTCTTACAGTGCCACCTTCTCACTGTCTTGCGATCTGGTCGTACCCGTACTTCGCGAACACGAGGTCCATCCCCTCCTCCAAGAGTGCCTGGACCGTGGTGTCCCGGTCGGCCGCCATGCGCTTCAGTTGGCGGTAGGCTTCGGTGGGTGCCCAGGCAGTGAACGCCCGCTTGCCCTCACGATACGACGGCTTGGGCGCCTTCGCGGGCTTCTCGACAACCTCTTGGTTCTTCGGCCGAGCCGCAGCCAGAGTGGGATCCGGGCGCTCCTCTGGATCTATGAGGGCGCCGAGGGAGAGTGCCTTTCTTGCCATATTACGCTCTTACCATCTCACCAGGTTGCGATGCTGCTAGCTGACTGACTTTCAGCCCAAGCTCCCGACGGACCCAGGTCCAGAGTGAACGGAACTCCTCGACCGACTTCTCCTCAGCGCGGCTGAGACCCTCAAGCTCCAGGACGGTCTCCCCGGCGATCCACGAGGACGGGATTGCGTCTTTAAGATGAATGGCGCCCATCCAGACCGGGACCTTCAGCTTGTTGAGCAGGCTGTACGCCTCCGCTTTCGGGCGAGGGGTGTTCCAGGGGCACTGTGATAGCACGACGTGGTGCGGGATCTTGTGCAGCCGAAGCATGTCGATCGTCGCCGGGACCGCCTTCAGATCCTCGGGCGTCGGCTTCATCGGGATGAGGACCAGATCACACCTCATCGCGACGTTCGTGGCGATCGGCGAGTGCTGCCCCTGGGTATCCACGATTAGGAGGTCAGCCCCAGCCGCCTCGATCCGCTCGAATGCCTTCGCGATCCTGTCGGGGTTGGTGGAATATTCCGTGACGACGTGGGGCTCCTGCCCGTTCCGGCGGTCCGCCCAGTCCTGGAGCGTACCTTGCGGATCCGTGTCGAGAACGACGGTTGCGAAGTCCTCCTGGTGAGCGGCTACCGCGAGGTGGCGGACGAGCGTGGACTTACCCGCCCCCCCTTTTGCCATGACCACACCGACTTTTTTCATTGCTATATTACTTTCTTTCTAGGACACCAACTTGCGAACTTACAGGGTTGTTAGCTGACCGGATGACAGGGCTACTTCATTAACGGCTTGAGAGTCAGTGACGGATGGTTACCAGATCATTAAGGCGTACATGCGGGGCTTGTTAGCCGCTCGAAAAGGACCGTTTTCGAGCGGATTTTCCGGGGGTGCCCAACTCCCTGAAGGAACAGGGACCGGATCGCCCAAAAACGTGCGCCGAAAATTGCGGATCGCTTTTGACAGGTTTTGGCAATCCTTGCCATTATGGGTGAGGAGGTGCCGACCATGGCGACCATGAACGTATCGCTCCCCGACCCGATGAAGGATTGGGTCGAGGCCCAGGCTGGCACCGGCCGCTACGCGAACGCGAGCGACTATGTGCGCGACCTGATCCGCCGCGATCAGGATCGGCTAAATAAGATCGCGGAACTGCAACGGCTGGTCGATGAAGGACTGGCGAGCGGCATCAGCTCCCGCACCCCCGATGAAATCCGCCAGCTTGGCCGCGACAGGCTGGCAGCCGCTCAGGCTAAATGATCTTTCGCACCTCACCGCAGGCGGACGAGGACATTGCCGACGCCTATGTGGCGGGCGCGATCCGCTTCGGCGTGGCGCAGGCCGATCGCTATCAGGATGGTTTGTTTGCGGCCTTCCAAATGCTGGCCGACAATCCCCTGATCGCGCGCGAGCGCCGCGAACTGGTCCCACCGATGCGCTTGCACCCCTACCAGGCCCACATGATCGTCTATGTCGAGGATGGGCCAGGCGTCCTTATCGTTCGCGTCCTGCATGGTAGGCAGGACTGGGAAAGCGCCCTTGCATGATCCACGTCGAGGGAGCGCGGTTCAGACAGCTGGAACCCTAGAGGCTTGACACAACAATTTTGTTGGGTCTATTCTGGGCTATGGTCAGCGTTGATGTAGTTTTGAATGAGCGTGAGGCGAAAGAAGCTCGCGCTGCGGCTGCGGAGTTTGACCAGCTCCTATCCTCGGAAAAAACTTTCGAGCCAATTATAGCGGGCCTGCCGCCCCAGGTTGTCAACGCTTTCCGGAAGTCGATCGAAGTTCAGCGCAAGGAACTCCGTTCACTCATCTCGGCATACGACGCCGCCAGTGACGGTGACTCCGAGGAACTGCAGACACGAGCTGGCCGTGATCCTGGCCTCGCTCTCATCGTTGCGCGAATAGCGCGCAAGTTGAAGCAGAAGGATCTTGCCCGGAAGCTGGGCTTGAAGGAGCAGCAGATCCAGCGGTACGAAGCCGAACGGTATCGCTCAATCAGCCTGGCTAATTTCCAGCGAGTCGCTGCCGCCTTAGGTCTTCGCTGGCAGCTGGACCTATCGAAGTGGATCACGAGCGGGTGGGATGTCGCCGAAGACATATCGGCCGTCGACGTGAAGAAGATACTCAAGCACGCCAAAGAAAATCACTGGTTTGATGACGGTCGCAACAGCGAGAGCGACGAGGTTAGCTTCTCGTACCTGCATCGCGATGTATCGGACCATATTGCGAAATTCGGTACGCCCACTCTCCTCCGGACGGGGTTCAAAACCGACGATCGCACCGACGACCTGCTGTTGATCGCGTGGAAGGCTCGCGTAGCCCGCCTCGCGACGCGGATCATCAAAGATCAGAAAATTACATACCGGGTGGGGGATGCGACCTGGCTTCTGGATCTAGTGCGTCTCAGCAGGCTTCCCGATGGTCCGGTGCGCGCCAAGGAATTGCTGCTCAGCAAGGGCATAGTCCTGGTTATCGAGCGTCAGATCCAAGGCATGAAGGTGGACGGAGCCGCATTTCTTGTGGACGGCGTCCCCGTTATCGGTCTGACTCTCCGCAGGGACACCATAGATAATTTCTGGTTCACGCTTCTGCACGAAGTCGGGCATGCGCTGCTGCATTATCGATCCGGCCTGAAAGCCGGGTTCTTCGACGATGTCGAGGCTCCTGGTTTGGAAGAAGTCGAGCATGAGGCCAACGAATTTGCCTCTAACATGCTGATACCCGACGAGAAGTGGAAGAGGTCGCCCGCCCGTATATCCAAGGCGGTCGGGCCGATCGAAAAATTCGCCCAAGAGCTGAATATCCATTCGGCGATCGTGTTTGGTCGAATCCAAAAAGAGAGAAACAACTACTCCATCTTTTCCGAAATGCTCGGACGGGGTGCCGTGAGAAACCAACTGGTAGAAACAAAATGAGGTGATCGTGACCACAGCCAACCCGCTTTTATATGTTCCTGCGTTGCGCGCGAAAACCGGCGAAGTGAGAGGTTTGCAGCGCCTCGCCGCCGATATCGCGAGCAAGATCACGCCGCACCTGATCGTGCCGCCGCCGAAGGACATCGATCCTGAAAAGCAGCGGCCCCTCACCCAGGACGAAATTATCTACGGGACAGGGAAGCGGATCGCAGATCATTGGCGGCTTCGCGATGCGTTTCTCGACACCCGGTTCCTGTTCAAGGAATTCGGTGAGGAGACCTCGGCTGATTGGTTGAACCGAATCTTCAGCGTCGCGAGGCATGCAGGCGCCAACCTCATTCCGGTGCTCACCCTTGGCGATGCGTTAGGTCCCCGCCAGGCAGCTTTCCGAAGCGTACTGCATGCCGGCCCGATCCAGGCTGCGCTGCGGATCAAATTCGATGAAGTGGATGGCGACCTCGCTGCCCATCTTGCATCGGCCCTTTCGGCTCTGGGTTTAGTCGATCAGCGCTGTGTCATTCTGGCGGATTTTTCCGAAGCTGATTTCGCCGCGCCTGACGTCGTGGGTGAGATCGCGCAAGGCGTGCTGGAAGACTTGCAAGCCATCGGCCGCTGGCCGGCGATCGTCTTTCAGGGGAGCAATTACCCCACCACCAATCCTGCCGCTGACAACGGTTCCTTCAAGGTGCCCCGCAACGAATGGCTCGCCTGGAAGACAGCTGTCGATCTGAATGGCGCTTCCCCGGACAGACTGGTTTTCGGAGATTACGCAGCGGATTGTTCGAAAATTGACTTCAAGAAAAAGGGTGGCGGCATTCCGATCCGGCACTACAGGTACGCATTGACGGACAGTTGGCTCGTCGTCAGGGGTATCCCGACCGGCGAGACCAAAAGCGCGATGCAGCAGGTCAGCACGAAGATCGTCAACAGCGGCAGCTTCGCCGGACGTGAGTTTTCAGCGGCAGATGACTTCATCTATCGCTGCGCGCAGGGATGGGACGGGCCAGGTAACGGAACGACTTGGCGGGAAGTAAACACTACCCATCATATCACGCGCGTTGTGCGCGATATTGGTGGGGTGAAGGGATATGCGTTCAGCGATCGGCAGGTAAGTACGCCACTGCACCAGCCGTCGATCTTCGATTTGGTGAAGTAGCGGATCGGCATCAGATATCCGGCGCTTACAAGGGGGTGGCCTTCACCCGCTTGGCGATCCGGGCAAGGGTCGAGCGGCTGCATCCGGTGGCGGCCTGGATCTGGCTCCAGGGCGAACCGGCTTTCAGCATGGCCGCGATGCCCTCATTCCGCTTCGTATCCTCCTGGCGGCCTCTGTATAGGCCCGCAGCCTTTGCCCGGGCCTGCCCTTGCGCCTGGCGACGGCGCCGATCGTCGTAATCCTTGCGGGCGACCGCCGCGAGGACATCGAGTAGCATGCCGTTGATGGCCTGGAAGACCCGCCCTGTGAATTCGTCGGCCGGTGTCGCCAAGCTCCAAGAGGTGGGGAGGTCGAGCGCCACAATGCGCACGCGCTTGGCGTCGATTTCCGCTCTCAGCTTCGTCCAGTCATCAGAGGTGAGACGGGAGAGACGGTCGACCTGCTCGATGAGCAGCACGTCACCCGCCCGTCAGTCCTTCAGCAGGCGGAACAGCTCCGGCCGCGCGAGCGTCGCCCCACTCTCATTTTCTACATAGGCCGCCGCGATCGTCAGGCCCCGCTCATGCGCGAAAGCGTCGAGCTGCGCCCGCGCCCTGGTAGCGTCCTGTTCAGAGGTGGAAGCGCGCAGATAGGCGCGGACGAACATAAAATTTGCCAATCGGTTCGATTAGGATAGGTGTCATGATACCGGTTCGGTTTGAATGGTCAAGCTGGTTATATAAGACTGCTTACCGGTCGGTTCGATTGAGGCATACCCTAATCGAACTAAGGAAGCCTTTAGGTCGATCTACGTAGGCAGGGTATGTCGCCACGCCCAAGCTTGGCGTACCATGGAGCGATCTTCTGGTTTGCGGGTAAAGCGCCGCAATGAAATTTAGAAAGCAGATGTAGGGTTGTATGTCGAAGAGCTTGCTAGAGCTGCTGCCGCAGATTGTCGCTGAAGGTAAACGTGAAGCTGAGCGCGTCATAGAGCGTGCCGAAAGCAATTATCGCTTAGGTTTACAAACGCGCGAGTTGGTCATCCCATCGAAGGATAGCAGTTGGCGCGATATGTTGAAGGACGGAAATATAGATCCGTCAGGACGGCTTATCTACGGCGATAATCTATTGGCAATGGCCGCCCTGCTAGCGGGCGATGACAATAATAAATCAATGCGAGGGAAAATTAATTTGGTCTACATAGACCCGCCATTCGACAGTAAGGCGGATTATAGAACAAAAGTTCAGCTTGCGAGCGGTGAAATAGACCAGATGCCAACTGTCATTGAACAGTTCGCATATTCAGATACTTGGGAACACGGAACCAAATCCTATTTGGCGACCATGGTACCAAGACTTGCACTAATAAAAGAACTCCTGAGCGAAACTGGAGTGATGTACCTTCACATAGGTCCAGGTGTATCGCACTATGTTAAAATTATAGCGGACGGAGTTTTTGGATATGAGAATTTTCTAAATCAAATCGTTTGGAAGAGAACGCCATTTTCGGGTAGTAGTAAAGCGAGGTCTACAAAGTTTCCGGTCAATCACGATTGTATTCTATTTTATTCCAACAATCGCGATAGATATAAATTTTCAAATATATATGATGATTATTCAGAAGAATACATTAAAAGGTTCAAATGGAAGGACGATAATGGCTTGTATAGAAAGACGTCTCTAAAGACGTACTCCAAAGCAACGGAAATCAGGCTTAAGGCCGACGATCGGTGGATCGATCCGCAGGAGCCGGGCGCATATCCCTCCTACAAGCAATATCTCCACGAGTCGAAAGGTAAGCAGCTCGAAGATATTTGGGCCTTGCCAGAGGACGAGGTTAATGAAGGCAGCGGAAATGTGTGGGAGGACCTAAACGCTGCCAACCCGATGGCTAAAGAGCGGACTGGCTATGCAACACAGAAGCCAGAGGTGCTAATCGAGCGTATTTTGCGTGCATGTACTCAAGAAGGAGATATCGTAGCGGATTTCTTTTCCGGATCTGGCACCACGGCTGCTGTGGCTGAGCGGCTTGGGCGTCGTTGGATCGCCAGCGATTTGGGTAAACCCGCTTGTATGATCACACGCAAGCGTATGATTGACCAAGATTCAAAACCATTTCTTTATCAGCATATTGGTGATTACCAAGTCGAACAGATGCGCTCGACCATGGGCAGCAAATTTCGTGTTGGAGACCTTGCCGCAATCGTACTCGGTCTTTACGGCGCTCTTCCGCTACCGGCTGAAGAAAACCCCAATAAAAACATGGGTCGTGTTCAGGGGACAAAAACGCTTGTACTAGCTGATAGCCCAAACAAAATGACCGGTCTCACCACCTTGCGGCGTGCGATTGAGATACGAGATAACTTGATGGGTGGCTGGGATAAAGTCATTGTACTAGGATGGAATTTCTCGCCGACAATTGGCCACGACATCGAGGCTTTGGGCCAAGGTGAGCGGCTTGAGGTTCTGGTGATTCCGCCTGATCTCCTTGATCGGCTCAAGAAGAAAGGCCATAAGCTCAAAGCAGATGAAGTTCGCTTTTCCTCGTTGCAGTATCTCAAGTTGGGCAAAGTTGAACGCGGTCGCCAGGGCAATAACGAAACACTTTCCGTATCGATTGATAACTATGTTTTGCTTTCGCCTGAGGCTCTAAATCTTGACGAAGCAAATCGCGATAAGCTCCAAAAAATCGTTAACCGCGATCCTATGGCATTAATCGAATATTGGAGTGTTGATCCAGACTACGATGGCGAGATGTTTCGATCGGTCTGGCAAGATTATCGTGGAAACATCGAAAGTGACAGCGATGCTTACCGTGTCGTAACGACTGCTCGTCTTGCCGGACTGTCGAAAAAGGATGGAGCTCGCCGCGTATGTGTGCGCGTTGTGGATGTGTTCGGTTTTGAAGCCGAAGCCATGGTTGAGGTAGCGTGATGGCAAGCATCAACGATCTATCTCTTGCTAGCGGTCTAACCGCGACTGTGGAGGCGGCCTGTGCCGGCCTGGAAGCAGGCCATGCTGATATTCTAGATCAAGTATCGGAGATAACGGCCGAGCTGCTTAAATGGTGGTTTCAAGCAGAATTTCAGGACAGCAGAGAGTTTAATTTTCACTTGGGGCAACGCCAAGCGCTCCTCAATGTGATCTATGCTCACGAGATTTTGGGCATCGAGACCTTGCAAGACCTTTACCAAGTAGCGGCCCCCCAGGTGCTACTTAGCAGTGCGCGCGATGCGGAAACTATCCGTGCCAAAAAGAACGGCTACCCGAAATATTGCCTGAAAATGGCGACTGGTACCGGCAAGACCTGGGTGTTGCAAGCACTTATGGTATGGCAGGTATTAAATGCAAACCGCAATCCAGGTAGCGGACGATTTACAAAGAACTTCTTGGTAGTGGCTCCTGGGTTGATCGTATATGACAGGTTGCTCGACGCATTTATGGGGAAAGAGCGCGAGGGCAAACGCGATTTTTCCAATTCCGACCTTGCTACCTTCCAGGAATTGTTTGTGCCAGACTCCTATCGAGACGAGGTGTTCCGCTTCGTCCAGGGAGCAGTCTGCCCGAAGGAAGAGATCGGCCGCAAGGTTACTGCCGGCGGCATCATTGCAATCTCCAACTGGCATGTTTTGTCAGAGGAGAGTGAGGAGCCGGATGAAGATGGCATTCAAGCTCCAGGCCAAGCGCCTGACCCAAAGGCTGTCGTTCAAAGCATTCTGCCGTTAACGCCCGGTACCAGCCATGGAAACGATATCAAAGTCCTCAACCGCCGCTTCGAGCGTGGCGGCATCCTCACCTATCTGCGCGACCTGCCTGCGCTGATGGTTTTTAATGACGAGGCCCATCACATCCATGACTTCAAGCGCGAAGGCGAGGTGACAGAGGTTGAATGGCAGAAGAGTCTCAACCTGATCGCGACGCCCAAGGGTAGCCGCTTCGTTCAGGTGGATTTCTCAGCAACCCCGTACAACGAGGTTGGAACAGGGAAAAACGCGCGCCGTACATACTTTGCGCACATCGTCGTCGACTTCGATCTCAAGACGGCCATGAAGGCAGGCCTTGTCAAATCACTCGTCCTCGACAAGCGCTCTGAGATCGGCGCGCTGTCCGCTGAAGAATTAGACTACAAGGCGGACCGGGACGAAAACGGCAATCCCATGCTGTCCGAAGGGCAGCGCATCATGCTACGCGCCGGTCTGACGAAGCTACGGCGGCTAGAACAGGACTTTGCCGGCCTCGACCCGGACAAGCATCCAAAGATGCTTGTCATGTGCGAGGACACGACGGTCACTCCTCTGGTCGAGGAGTTCATGCGGCACGAGGGGCTGGCCGACAACGAGGTACTGCGTGTCGACTCCGGTCGCAAAGGCGACCTGAAGCCCGACGAGTGGAAATTGCTGCGCGAGCGCCTATTCGACGTTGACCGTCATCCGGCTCCCCGCGTGATCGTCAGCGTGCTGATGCTGCGCGAGGGGTTCGACGTCAGCAATATCTGCGTGATCGTGCCTCTGCGCGCGTCCGGCGCCGGCATCCTGTTGGAGCAGACGATCGGGCGCGGCCTGCGCCTCATGTGGCGCGGCAACGAATTCGATGACATCAAGCGGGAAAATAGGCAACGCATCCGTGCCGGACAGACGCCTACCAACATGATCGACATCCTATCGATCGTGGAGCATCCGGCCTTTCAAAGTTTCTATGATGATCTCATCAACGAGGGCTTGGCTGCCGAGGCAGAGGACGACGACGACAGTGAAGGTGGTTCGACCGGTGACCTGATTTCTGTAGGGCTACGACCCGGCTTTGAGACTTTCGACTTTGCCTTGCCCTTCATCCTGCGGGAGCAGGTTGAGGAACTGGAGGACACGCAGATCGAACCGTCGAAACTGGAGTCGTTCGGCGGGTTCTCTCTCGATCAGCTCAAGGCACAGATTGGCACGGGTGAGAAATTCCACTCGGAAGACGTGCAGGCGAAAACCCGCTTTGGTGACTATCGGGTCCATGGCGGCGTGATGACCGCCACGGGCTACAACGACTACCTAGCCCGTATAACGAGACGCATCACCGAAGCTATTACCCTGACCGATGCGACGGGCAGTTCGACCAAGTTCGCGAACGCCAACCGCTTTCCGTACTTACAGATCAATCGCGCGGAGATGGCAGAAGGCATTGATGCCTATATCCGTACGCACCTCTTTACTAAGGCTTTCGATCCTCTAGCCGATGAAAACTGGCGCGTCCTGCTGATCGATCCAGTCACCGAGCACGTCATCAAGGTGTGGGCGCGCGCCATTCTTGAAGCTGAGGACAGCGTGATCGTGGCGGACGCCGAGGTGACTCACCGCCGCCTGTCGGAGGTGCCGAAACTCGCCATGCGACAAGGCTCCTCGGTAACCGTGGATAAGGCTATCTATCTGCGCCTGCCCTATCCGTCGCGCAGCGGCGGCCTTGAGCAGGCTTTCATCGAGAGCTGCAATCGGGATGGCAGCGTGGATGCCTTCTGCAAGATCAACGAGCAGAAGCACACCTTCGCCCGGCTTCGATATATTAAAGAGGACGGCTTGCCAGCCTTTTACTCCCCTGACTTCTTGGTCCGGGCCGGCGACGCCATCTATCTGGTCGAAACCAAAGCTCAAGGTCAGCTCAGCAGTCCAAATGTCCTCAGAAAGCGCAAAGCGGCCGTGGCCTGGTGCGATCGCATCAATGCACTCGCATCCGAGCATCGGAGCGAGGCAGAGTGGCATTATGTGCTGCTCGGCGAGGAGACCTTTTACAACTGGCGTGACAAAGGCGGTTCCATTGCCGACCTGCTGGCCTACGCGAAATTAAGGCCGGTCGCTGAGCAGTCACAGGCAAAATTCGTCTTCTGATCATAGGGCGACTGTTCGATGGCTCAGATCCAGCTGCATCGCCGCCCGATCGAGAGCGTGTTCGAGCTGATCGGCACGAACGAGAACAGTCTCACCTTCGCAGTTGGCTGGTGCCTTTCACAGGCGCCAGCCTTCCTCGACGCAGTAGCGAAGCACCTCGGCTCTGCGCCGCCTAGCACGGAGGCGACGATCCTGCTCCAGGAGCATGGCGGATCGCACGGGATCACCGATATCGAGATCATCGATCCCGGCAGGGCGGCCTGGATCTTGGAGGCAAAGGTCGGCTTCGCTCCGCCTGGTATCGGGCAGCTGACCAAGTATGCCGATCGTTTGAGTGCAACGCCCGACCCGGCGGCTGCGAAGCTCCTCGTCGTTATTGCCAAATCTGATCGGCGCGAACTGTGGCTGAAGCAACTAGTGCCTCAAAACGTCCTCGGCATTCCGGTCCGGGTTCTCTCCTGGGGCGACATTCGTACAGCCATCCGCGAAGCTACGGGACCGAGCGGGCACGCCGAAAAGCGGCTCCTGTCGCAACTCGATCACTTCATTGCTAAGGTGCTGCAGATGCAGGACTTCGAGTCAAATTCGGTGTTCGTTGTATCGGTCAGCCGTGATACTTTCGGCGGCGGACCGACTTCGTTCGTTGACGTCGTCAGCAAGTATAGTAAGTACTTCCATCCAGCAGGCAAAGGCTGGCCTGCCAATCCGCCCAATTACATGGCCTTCCGCTGGGACGGCGTTCTCCAAGGGATCTACCACGTCGATCGATACGAGATCATCACGACCTGGGAACCGCATTTTCCAGATACGACAGAAACCAGCTTTCAGGCACACTACCTGTATCACCTGGGGCCGCGGATCATGCCGGCGCACACCGTCAGGACCGGTAACATCTTCCGATCCGGTCGCGTTTGGGCTGCTCTCGATCTACTTTTGACCTGTGAAACGATCTCCGAGGCGCGTGACAAGACGCAGGCGCGCAGCGAAGCAGCGGCGAACGCTGGTTGATGGCAATATTGCACCAGAGCTGCGCACCGAAAAAGCCCAACGATTTCAGCGGGCGGTCGGGCGGTGCAAATATCTTGAATTTCGCACCAAGCAGCCAGTAGCCGTCACTCGCCTCGATCTAGGCTTGCCTTGCGGAGTTGCGCCAGCCGACGCGGCAGCTCACGCAGCAGTGCCGTTCGCCGATAGGGCGACGACTTCCGCCACGCCTTGATCTCCGGCACCGTTCGCCCGCAACCCAGGCACCACCCCGTCCGACCGTCCCACTGGCAAACCCCGGTGCACGGGTCATCCTTGCTCATGCCTTCCCCCTAAAAACGGTCCGTTCCACGTTTTCCCTTGAAATAACATAACCCCCTACCCTATATTGTGAAGAAAGAGGTCACATGCACACCACCACCAAGGACAAGGCCAAGCTCATCGCCCGCGTCCGCCGCATCAAAGGCCAGGCCGAGGCGCTCGAACGCGCGCTCGAACAGGAACTCGGCTGCTCCGACATCCTGATGCTGGTGGCCTCGATGCGCCGGTGCCGTGAACGGCCTGACCGCCGAAGTCATGGAGGATCACATCCGCAACCACATCGTGGACCCCGACCATGTTCATACCGAACAGGCCAAGGGCGCGGCCGATCTGATCGAGGTTTTGCGAACTTACATCAAATAACTAAAGGGAAACGCCGTGCCATCCATCACCGATATGCTACAGCAGGGATCGACCAATCTCTGGCTGTTCGTCCCCAGCGCCATCCTGCTCGGCGCCTTGCACGGCCTGGAGCCGGGCCATTCCAAGACCATGATGGCGGCCTTCATCGTCGCCGTGCGCGGCACGCTGGGCCAGGCCGTGCTGCTGGGCTTGTCGGCCACCATCTCGCATACGGCCGTGGTCTGGCTGATCGCCCTTGGCGGCCAGTATTTCGGGCGCAGCTGGTCGAGCGAGGCGACCGAGCCTTACTTCCAGTTGGCCTCGGCCGTGCTGATCGTCGGCATCGCGCTCTGGATGCTGTGGCGCACCTGCGCGAACAGCACGCCGAGCATGACCATGACCATCACGACGAAACCGAAAAACGATCACCACCCGCCAGGGCGTGTTCCAGCTCGCCGTGTTCGAGGACGGGGTGCCGCCCCGCTGGCGGCTGACCCGGGAAAAGGGACGTCCTGCCGATGTCCAACGACATTCAGCTGGAAACCGTCCGGCCGGACGGCTCCCGGCAGGCATTCCTGCTCGACCACAAGGGCGACATGCTGGAAAGCGTTGAAGAAATCCCCGAGCCGCATGCCTTCACCGCCCGCCTGGTACTGACCGGCCAGCAAGGCACGGAGACGCACGAGGTCGCGTTTCAAGGAACACGACCACGATCATAGCCACATGAAACCTGGGCGACGAGGACGACGCCCATGCTCGCGCCCATGCGGCCGACATCCGCCGCCGCCGCTTCGAGGGCCGACACGTCACCACGGGCCAGATCGTCATGTTCGGCCTGACCGGCGGCCTGATCCCATGCCAGCGGCCATAACCGTCCTGCTGCTCTGCATTCAGTTGAAACAGCTGTCCCTCGGCTTCCTGCTGGTCCTGTGTTTCAGCATCGGCCTCGCCTTGACCATGGTGACGGCCGGTGTCGTTGCCGCGCTCAGCGTCCGGCATGTCGAAAAGAGGTGGTCCGGCTTCTCCGCCTTCGCGCGCCGCGCGCCCTATTGCCTCGGCGGCCCTGATTATCTGCGTGGGCCCTCTACATGGGTTGGCAGGGTTGGCAGGGTATCGAGCATCTGCCCCAGGCCGCCAGCCTCGCTCACTCTTTCGCGAGCTGATAAGACGTTCCTGCCTTGCGCCGCCCTGGCCATTTGGAGACCTCAGCCATGCTCGGGCGCGTCACCTTGGCTGCGGTCGCCCTGCTCGCCGCACAGGACGCGCGCGCGCATGGCATCGCCGGCAAATCGCCTTCTTCCCCGGCACGATCACCTTTGACGATCCGGCCGTGGCCGACGAACTGCAGCTCTACACGGTCAACACGCGCCATTATCTCGACGACGCGCGCTCGCCTGTCGTCATCGACCGCGCCTTGTACGGATCGTTCCAACGCCTTCTGACCGAAGACCTGGCTTTCGTCGCCAATAGTGGCGGCATTCTACCGCTATGGGGTAGCATTGTCGCCGCGTGCCGGCTTCAGCCAGACGAGCCTCGGGCTCAAGCAGCTTGTCTATAAAAACGAACGCGCCGAAACCCTGGTGTCGGCTTCTCTGGTGTGGGGCATCGGCGGGTCCGGCTCAGCGAATGTTGGGCGCGAACACCCCGAACACCCTCACGCCGGCCCTGGCCTTCCGGAAAGGGCTTCGGTGATCTACCCGGTACCCTGGCCTGGTTGCGGCCCTTCGGCATAGTCGGGGCTGCGGCGCTAGAAGTGCCCTTGGAGCGCACCAGAGCCTCAGTTCGCGGCACCAGCACCGCATCGAGTAGCCAGGTCGGCTTCGCGAACGGCGCGGCTGTGACGACCCTCCATTGGGGCTTCGCGGTCGAGTACAGCACCCTCTACCTGACCGACCGCTTTCACGCCGGGCCAGCTTCCCAAGGACGAGCCGTTGCACCAGTTCGTGCCGCTCGTGGAGTTCGCCTTCGACAGCCCGTGGCGGCAGAAGACGGCGGCGACGGCCAACCCAGGCCTCGCCTATGTCGAAGACGTTGTGGCAGCTCTCGGCCGAGGCCATCCTGCCGCTTAACCGGCAAGGCGGTCGGGGTCCGGGATTTCGCGCGCTAACTGCTGATCTTCCTGGACGACTTTGCGCCCGCGATCTTTGGAAAACCATTGCTCGCGCGGTGACGGACGATGCCGTCCAAAAGCGTTCCCTTTTAGTGGTGAGAGGCGGCGTTTTCGGCCCCTCATGCTGTTCGCATAAGGGCACGCTTCGGAACTGGCCGGAAGCGGCGCTTCGCCGTATCGGCGTTATGAAACTCAACAGGGCGGCTGCTCAGCCTGTGCAACAACGCGCCGGTTCATTCCGTCCCTGAGCCTCTTGGATCGGCGGGCACGGGACGTCGCCATACGAGCAGTACACGCAGCAGTCGCCCTCTTCGGGGCGAAGCAAGGTGCCGCAGCCGGCACACTCATAGAAAAACTGGCAAGCATCAGTCGGCATCGTCTCGGACGCGCAGTGCCTACAATGCGGACAGGTCAGGTTCGATGTCAGTTGCATTCAGGCGTTCCGTAACATCTTATCAAGGCGGGCTCGAAGCAGCCCTTCGTCGCTGCAACCGGTGCAAAATGGTCCGGGACTGGCGAGACATCTCGACAGTCCCGGACCCGGTTTAGGCGGGTTGTTCGACCTTGATGATCTGTGAGGCCACGTCCTTGAGGTCCGGACCGACGACGTCGGGCCGCGGAGACAGGGGATAGAGTTCCTGTCCAGGGCGAGCGATAAAGGCGCACCGCGCATCCGGCGGCCTGGGCCCCGGCAATGTCCCACCCATGCGCCGCGATCAGGCGCAGGTCGGACGTCGCGACCCCGAGATCGTCGGCTACCGATCGGTAAGTGGCGGGATGCGGCTTGAAGACCTTCACGGGCTCGACGGTGTAGGTCTTCTCGAACAGCGATCTCAGTTCTGCATGCTTCAGCTGAGCTTCGGCGGCTTCGGGCGATGAGTTCGTCAGGGTCACGAGGCGGAAACCGGCTGCTTGAGGGCTTCAAGGCCGGCCTTCACGTCGGGGTGTGGCGGCAGGGTACGAATTCGCGATACCAAGCCCTTGATCACATCGGCATCGAGGGCAACGCGGTACTGCTTGGCCGTCGTTTCGGCCGCTGCAATACCAAGGCGGCCGAACGGCTGATAGTCACCGTCAAGGTCGCGGACGCTGGGCGTATTGGAGCAGAGTCGAGAACCACGTTTTTCAGAGCGTCCGGACGCCCGAAGGTCTGTTCGAAGGGCTCCTTCAGGGGGGAGAGGTCGAGAAGCGTATCGTTGACGTCGAACATCAGGATCCGGCGACCCTTGGTCTTGCGGGCCGGGTTTAGGCCGCTCCGCTGCGGGCGTTGATCCAGTCTCGGCGTTGGCCATCGTAGTCGCAAGGGTCACGGCAAGGACTCCGCCGCCGAGAAGGCAGTCACGACGCTTCATCAATTTATCCTTTTCCAAACGGACAGGCCACGGGCCACCACGATTTTCCGTAGGGGTTCTACGGTCGCATCGGTAGGTACGAATGGGCTCGACGATAGGTTACGTTTTCACTATCGCGCAGGTGCATCTCGACCTCCGGTAGAAACTCAAAGCGAGTTCTACGTTGCACTCGCCGCCCACTTTGCGCAGTACGGCGGCCTCGGCGGGGAGGGACCCCTGTGGTCGCGATTACGCGTCGAAGCCGCAAACATCCTTATCGGAGACGGGCAATGGTGCCGAGCCGGCCATGGGTTCGGAGCTGAGACGTCTCATGGTCCTCGCGCAGGCTGGCGACGAGGCTGCCTATGCCAATCTCCTGGGTCAGGTCGCCGCTATCGCCCGCGCGGTGATCCGCAAACGAGTGCGGACCTTGCTGACAACGGACGTCGAAGATGTCGTCCAAGACGTGTTGATGGCGCTTCACATGGTACGCGCCACCTATGACCCGGAACGACCGTTCCTGCCCTGGATGATGACGATCTTGCAAAGCCGGCTGGTCGACCGTTTGCGGAAGATCCACCGGATCTCATCAATTGAGGTCCTCGTCGATGTACTGCCCGAGGTTCCTCCTGTCGGTCGGGACAACTGGAGCGTGGGGGAATACGGCGACGCGGAGCATCTCCGCCGGGAGATCAGGGGACTTCCGGCCACGCAGAGGCGGGCCATCGAGATGCTGAAGCTGCGCGAACTCTCCCTCAAGGAGGCCTCGGCGGAGAGTGGGCTTTCGACAACCAACCTGAAAGTCTTGGTTCAACCGCGCGATCAAGACGTTGCGTTCGAGATTGGTGGCATCCCATGACGCGTGAGACCCGAGACGTAATTGCCCGGCTCGCGAAACAATCTCTCGCCGGTGCGCAGCCTGGCGACAGCCCATCGGCGGGCCCTGACCTGGCTGCTGCTCGCCGCACCCTATGTCGCGGCCTTCGTGTTCCTGTTCTCGCCCCGGCGCGACCTGGCGGCGAAGTTGGGCGACGGACGCTTCCTCGTCGAGCAAGGCGCGACGCTCGCCAACTGCCATCCTTGCCGCCATATCTGCCTTCGCGATGACCGTGCCCGGCCGGGACCGCCGGATGGCCCTGCTCCCCCTCGTGCCGCTGGCGGTCTGGATCACTGTCCTCGGGGACGGATGCGTGCGCGAGGTCCTGTCGGGAACGCCCTCCGGGTTGGGCTTCCGGGCCGATTGGATTCTGCCTGCCCATTATCGCCGCCGTCGGCGCCTGGCCGGCCCTTCTGATGCTGGTGATGCTGCGACGCGGGGCCCCGCTGACGCCGCACCGGACCGTCGCGATGGGAGCCCTCGCCGCCGCCGGCCTCGGCAACTTCGGCCTGCGCCTGTTCCACCAGCAGGACGTGAGCCTGATGATCCTAGTCTGGCAGGTGGGGAGCACGCTGCCTGGCGGTCGCTTGCGAGTTGGGCCGCCCCCAGGCTCCTTCGCTGGCAGCTAGATCATCGCCACGTCATCGGCGGGCCGAAACGAGGCGAAGCCTTCGTAAAGACGGTATCAGGGATCGAGGAGTCGGACCTTGTAACCTTCCTCGGGCAGCATCCGTACAACCGTCGAGGCGCCGGATCGTCCGTTGCGCTGACACTGACTGGAAGCTTCCCCCATGTTCGACCGACGTAACGTGTTTGCCGCCTCATGCTGGTGGGCGGCCTGAGCCTTGCCGGTCCCGCCAAGCGCCTTCGACACGAAGCCCTACGACGCCAAGGCGTTCGCTGCGGCCCAAGCCGCGGGCAAGCCCATTCTCCTCGACGTTGACCGCCACGTGGTGCCCCACCTGCAATGGCCAGAAGGTCTGTGCTCGACGAGATGGCCCGCAAGCCGAAGTTCAAGGACGTCGTCGTCTACTGAGGTCGACTTCGACAGCCGCAAGGACGTTCCTCGCGCGAACTTAACGTGCAGAAGCAGAGCACCCTGATCTCGTACAAGGGTGCCAAGGAGGTGGGCCGCTCGACCGGCGACACTAGCGCCGGACAGGATCGTGGACCAGCTGAAGTAAGTCGCTCTAAGGTGGCCCCGGTGCTCGGCATGATCGGCCTCGCGTTCCTCGCGGGCATACTATCGGCGCTCTCCCCATGAGTAGTGCCACCTTCTGCCCCGCGTACTGGGAGCCGCCGTCTCCGAGCATCGGTTCGGCTCGGTCGCCCTGGCCTGCGGGCTCGCCCTGTCCTTCACGGCAGTCGGCCTTTTCGTGGCGACCGTCGGGTTCGCCATCGGCGTGGATGCGGGAGTGTTCCGCACGGCAGCCGCCATCATCTGGCTGCGGTCGGGCTCGTGCTCGTCCTCCCGAGGCTTCAGGTCGGCATCGCGGTGGCCGCGGGCCCGATGAGCAAACTGGGCCGAGCAGCGCTTCGGCGGCTTCTCCGCATCGGGCCTCTGGGGCCAGTTCTCCGTCGGGCTGCTGCTCGGCGTTGTCTGGGCGCCCTGCGTCGGTCCAACCCTGGGCGCCGCCTCGGTGATGGCCGCCCGCGGCGGAGAACCTCGGTCAGGTCGCCGGGACCATGCTCGCCTTCGGTCTCGGGGCCGGGCTCCCGCTACTGATCCTCGGCATGGTGTCGCGGGAGGACCATGATGCGGCTGAGAACCCACCTGATGTCCACCGGTAAGGGTGCCAAGATCGCGCTCGGCGTCATCCTGATCGGGATGGGGAACGCTGATCCTCTCCGGCATCGACAAGTCGATGGAGGCATACCTCGTCGAGGTTTCGCCGGACTGGCTGACCCAGCTGACGACACGCATCTGACCACCCGTCGCCGGTCATAGGTCGGCACCACCCCCTTACCAAAGCACGCAGGAACCCAGTCATGACGGCACCGAACCCGCTCTTCCCGCGTCAAGCGACCGCCTGCCCTCCAACTCCCTTTGGCGGGGAGGAGGCGTGTATGCCCTCGGGCGCCGTCCCGGTCACCGCTTTCACGTTGCTGGTGTTCTATCGCGGGCTGCATTGCCCGATCTGCAAGGTTCAGCTCACCGACCTCGAAAGGAAGCTGCCCGAGTTCGAGAAGCGCGGCGTGGACGTCGTCGCGGTCTCGACCGACAGCAAGGAGAGGGCAAAACGAACGAAGGTCGATTGGCATCTGAGAACGTTAAGCTCGCCTACGGGCTCGTCCTTCACGTCGCCCGCAACTGGGGACTTTACATCTCCGCCGCGAAGCCTGGTTCGATGAGCCCGCCTATTTCATCGAACCGGCGATCTATCTCGTCCGTCCCGACGGGACCCTCTACTTCGGCTCGGTTCAGACGATGCCGTTCGCCGTCCGCACCTCTTCGGACATCCTCTCGGCCATCGATTTCGTTAAGGAGAAGAACTACCCGGCTCGCGGCGAAGTCGTCGAACTCCCATAGCGGTGGCCCTCGGCCCGAAACGCATTGATGCGCGTCCACCGTGGGGAGCAGCAATACCTCGTTCTCGAAGCGCATGTGGTGCGCAAGTCACTGGACGTCAGGCATGAACAACATCGTCAGGGGAATGATCGCCGGCTTTGCCGCAACCGTCGTCCTCTCCGCCATCATGGTTATGAAGGAAATGATGGGCGTCATGCCGGACCTCGACATCGCCCGCATGCTCGGTGGCATGCTGGTAGGGCTGTTTTACGGCTTGTCGCTCTTGCTCAGGTATTTTGGCAGGCTTCAACGAACGCCTCGATATGCCGCCTTCACGCCGCTTGCGTACGTGCCCCGACGCTCGAAGATGGGATCGACATACTACAAAGCGGTAGATTCCACACGCCATAGCGGTCGTTAATCAGTTTGCCGGCAATGTAATATGTGTATTAACGAGAAATTAGATAAAATCTCCCTATAATTGACAGATGTATTCGGCGAGGCTTCTGCTTATTGTCATGCCGGCTCCTCCGCCACAAAAGAGCGTTGAAGCTTCGGACAACGCAGACCATGTCCTGAGCCAGCGTTGGCATGACGCCCGCAAGCCAGGCATGATCTTGGCGCCCTATGTGGAGGTTGCCCTCGGCAGCCTCGGGCCGCTTTCGCAGAGGCCACCGTGCTGGTGCGGCTCGACGGCGACGTCTCACCTACCTGCAGATGGCACCTTCGTCGCGGCGTGGCTGCAGGGAACGCCCACGGGCGCGGCCGGAGGGGAGCGGAGCGACTGCGCACGGCTGATCGTTCAAATTGTGCGGCGCGCCCTGCGGAGCTGCCAGCCGGAGCAGCAGATCGCCAGCCGGGTCGAGAACGGCTTCGTCGAAGTCTACGAGATCCTCGCGTTACCCTGAGACGCACTGGGGCTTCCCAGTCACCCTCGTTCACGTCAGCCAACCCAAGGACCGGTCAAGCCTCGTCGAGCAGGTCTACCAGTCGACCCGCGAAGGGGTTCTCGCGCTCACGCCGTGTGGGATGAGCAGGATCAGCTGTGCGACTTCCAAATCGTCACTTTGAACGCGGGCGCCGCTGGCTGATCGGGCGGCCAACGGACGATCTGCTGTGGCAATCCCTATCCATCGTTCATTTGGGTAGGTACACTGGAGAGATCTTCAGTCGTCTCTCAGTCGTGGTGAAGAACGGCGGCGGCGATGAGTTCGAACTCGAGTATGTGAGGGACGGCCAGCAGGTCTACCTCAGGGTCGCCGTCTCCGCCCTCACCGACTTGATCGTCGTCACCCTCGTCGACATCACCGAGCTGCGCACCCGCGAGGCGTCTTTCCGGATTGATGTTCGAGGCCAATCCGCTTCCGATGTGGGTCCTGGACGCCGAGACCTTGCGCTATCTCGACGTCAACACTGCCGCCGTCGAGCACTACGGCTACAGCCGTGAGCGCTTCCTCGCGATGACCGCCCTCGACATCCGGCCGGAAGCGGACCGAGCCCGCGCTGAAAGCCCATTCTATACCGAACCGGACCGAAAACCCTACGACGGCAGAGCAGGTCTGGGCGTCACATCAGGGCCGATGGGATTCCGTGATTCAAGATTTCCTGCCGTACGTGCGTTCGCTCGTGCTTGCGGGGACGGCCAGCCGTGCTCGTGGCGGCGATCGATCGTCCACTGAAGCGTCAAGCTTGGCCGAGGCGAGAGTTCGCGACGCACGCGACAGCTTTCTCGACACGTCGTCATTGAGAACATTCCGGCGATGCTCTACGTTGCAGGACAACGCACATCGAGAACCGCGTGCTGTGCTCTTTCCTGAACCGCGCCGGCGAGGAGTTGCTCGGAGACGTGCCGCGCGCACGACCTCATTGGGGAGGCCCGCTCCACACAGCTATTCCCGATCGCAGGGGGCAGGATCGGCGGCGGGAATCACGGAGCACGTTCTCGCTGTTGTCGGGACGATGGCGCTGCCCGCGTCGAAGAGCGCTATAGGTCAGACACCCCCCGGAGCCCCCCACGGGCCAGCGCCTCTTGCACATCAAAGAGGATGGACCGTCGCCGACGAAGCGGACGGCGGCGAACCCGCCAATTACTTTCTCGAGGATCGCCGAGGATCGGTGACCGAGCGGCGCGCCCCCGTCGAGGCACGCGCCTTCGCCCATATGGCGCTACCATGATCCGATGACTGACCTGCCCGAACCGCGCCTACTTCCGCGAGCGGTTTTGTGCGCCGTCATCGCACAACACCATCGCTCGTGACGAGAAGGGCCGCGGTGCTCTTGCCTCCGAATCTCGACAGGGTTCATGGATGCAGTCAACACGATACCCTCGGCCCATGCAGGGAACGGGGAGACGCATTTGACTGCTGTGCGGTCGCCGAGTTTCGCCTCCGGCACACACGTTGCGCGCAAGTCGATCATGGTCGCCCGCCGCTTTTCGGGCGGCGACCGACGAGTTTTCGCCATCCTGCAGGCGGAGCGCTACCCCGTACGCGGACGAACCGCTGGCCGGTCAACTCGCCGCGCGCCTCATCCGAGCACTTGTCCAAAGGCCGTTCTCCATTCTCGGAACAGGTTGTGCTGATCGGACGCCAGCCTCGGAGCATCGCGATGCAGGCCGGGGCCGACACGGGACCAACCTCCCGACCCTCTCCTCCAAACAACGCCGAATTTCCTCGCGCTCTACCAGGCCA
>JARUPY010000123.1:0-125158 GCA_029817715.1 Melastoma dodecandrum | reverse complement strand
CATGGGCGTCTCCAAGAGGCGCGGGGCGGGTCTCGCCTGCTGCAGGAATCAATGGCGCCCTTCTCGGGGAAGGCTGTGGTCAAGGCCCGCGGCGACGGGCCGCCGGGCAGGTCGAGGTCGACTGTCCTCCGCCGCCGGCCGCGGCAACGCATGCTGCGAGAGGGCCGCCGCGTCCGGCCGCCGCCACGCCGCCCGCCAGCAATCGCCGGCTATCGAAGCCAACCGTCCTGGGGTTCATGGCGCGTCCTCCTCGACGGAAAGGTGTCGCGCCTGACATGGGTCCGTCGGTTCCAAACCCGACAGTTTCTGCTGATAAATACTCAAGAAGACGGATCGAAAAGATCTGAGCCGCCGTCGCTGTTCGATCGCCTCCGGATCAATCTCAGTCGCGATCGGCGTTGGTCACAGCGGCTCTGCAGCGCTACGCAGGCGTCCGCCAGTCACGAGAAGGTCGCCTCCCATGCCGCAAGCCAAGACCATCGCCGTGTCCGGGGCGGGCCGGGCAGATCGGCTAAATGCGCTGCTGTTCCGCATCGCGCGGGGGCGACCATCTATGGCGATGACCAACCGGTGGGCGCCCTGCCGGCTCCTTCGACCTGCCGCACGCGCTCACCGCCGTGCAGGGCGTGGTCATGGAGCTGGAGGACTGCGCCTTCCCGCTCCTGCAAGGCGTCACCTTCACCGCTGACCCAGTCGAAGCTTTCCGCGACATCGACGCGGCGCTCCTGGTCGGCTCACGCCCCGCGCTCCAAGGCCCATGAGGAGCGGGCACGCGACCATTCCTCTCGGCCAACGCGGGGAGATCTTCAGGAACGCCAGGGACGCGCGCTGAACGAGGCGGCCAAGCGCGCACGGGCCAAGGTGCTGGTGGTCGGCAACCCCGCCAACACCAACACCATGATCGCTCACTCGCTTCGCCCCGGACCCTACCGGCGGACGCCATCACCTCTATGAATCCGGCTGGATCACAACTCGGGCGCTCGTCCATGCTGGCGGCCAAGGCGGGCGTGGGGAGCGTCCGCGGAGGGTCGAGAAGGCTGGTGGTCTGTGGGCAAAATCACTCGCCTACACATGTTCGCCCGACGCTGGCGCTATGCCACCGCCCGCCGGCCACTACCGCTTGCCGGACACCATCGGCGACGTGACCTGGTATCGCGAACCACCCTGATCCCTACGGTCGCCCGGCGCGGCGGACCGCCATCAATCGAGGCCCGCGGCGCCTCTCGGCGGCCTCGGGCCCGCCAACGCCCGCACATCGAACCACATGCGTGACTGGATTCAAACGGCTCGGGGCGTGTTTGCTGGGTGTCCATGGGACTGGCCTTCCCGCGGCCGAGTACGGCATCCCGTGGAGGGCCTGGTCTGCAGGCATGGCCGCCACTCTGCGGAGAGGCGGGGCGAAATCACGCGGCGTCGAGGGGCTTGGAGGTGGACGGCTACGCCCGCGAGATTGCTGGACCGCACCGTGGCCGAACTCCGCGAAGTGCGCGACGCAGTGGCGGAACTCCTGGGGTGGAGCGGAAGAGCCCCCCGCCCGGTTCGCGCCGTCCTGGCGCGGGCGGGGCCTACCGCACGGAGGTGGCGGTCGGCCCTTTCACAACCTCCTTCGCCGAACGAGCCTGCGACCGCGGCGGCGGCAGCGACACGGGACCGAACCCCGTCACCAGCTGGATTCGGCCGCAGGACCTCGGCCAGCTGCACAGCCATGACGCTGCGCAAGGTTTGGCCGATACGCCACGCTCTGCCCTTGGAGGGCGTGGAGGGTTTTGCGGTGGAGGATGCGCCGGCCCACACGACGCCCACCAGCGCGGTCCCATCGCGTTTCGACATCCGCGTACGCTGGATGGCCCGTTGGACGAGGCCGCCCGCCCGCCCTCGCTCCTAAGCGTCGGCCGGCCCGCTGCCCCGTGCACCGAAACGTTGGGAAAGGGCGCGGGAAACTACGCTTGGAGCTGGAGGAAAGGTAGGCGGGCCATCCGTCCAGACCAGGGATAGAACCTCCTTAGAATCGTTCGATTTAGTCCTGATGGAAACGACACGGAGGATGCGTTGGAGCCGTCAGTCGCGGGCGGACCAATCTGCGAGGACGAACCGCAGGGTAAATCCCATTCATGGTCGTACGTCCTCCCGACCGTCTCCGCCTTCGCCCGCCCGCAGGCCGAAACTCGGCTCGGCCCAAGCCTACCGTTAGGTCCAGCGCCACCCGCCGGCTCCCTGCCGGGGGCTGGCGCTCTGCGGGGCGGTGGTGAACGCTACGGCGGCCACACTGCTGGGCAGGCTTTGGAGCACCGTCTGTTTTGGCCGTGCCTTGGCTGGATGAGCCTTAGTGCTCGCCATCCTCGTAGGCCGCTGCTCTCCGCACCGCCTGGACGCGCCGGAAGTGAGCGGCTCGGTCGGCCGGGCCGTGGAGATTTGGGGCCCAAAGACGCATGGCTAGGAAGTTGCGGTGGTGGCTGGGCTGGGCTGGGCGCCTCGGTCCAGCGCGGCCACCATCCTGATCCGGCCGGCCGGCTCCGCTTCTGCTCGGCATCGCCCGTCGTGGTCGCCTGACGCGATCGGTGACGAGACTCACGGCATGGGCCGAGGGCTAAGGCCTGACGCACCGCATGTGCAGCTCTTGGTCGCCTGCGGGAACTCCCATCTGCGGCAACCTCGGCGCGATCGTGCCGCCGTCGCGCCGGTGGATCGGGGCGGACACGGTGAGGACGTGGCCGCCTCCATCGCCCTTCACCGCGGTGCTGGGCGGTCGCCGCCGTGCTCGGCCTGCCGCTGCTAGGCGTCGCCCTGCACAATGAGCGGGCTACAGTTTCGGCTGCGCATCGCCGGGGCCTGACCCGTCTACGTCCGGTGCCCCCAGGTGCCTCGCCGTCCACATGCGCCGTTGGGGCACGCGAAACCACTGCCGTGCAGCAGATCGGCACGCATGGTCAAGCTGGTCCCGGGTGCTGATGTTTGGGGCCCGGTAGTGCTTCACGCTTTCAGCTTCCTGACGCGCCGCGATCTGGCGGCGACGAGCGGGACAGAGGCCGCCCTCCGCGCCAACCTGACCGCCGGCGAACCGGGCCCAAGTCCGGCCACTCGCCCTTGCACAAGCTCGTACCCCCTGGTTCATCGTCGGCTTTCCTTTTAAAATGGTCGCCGCGCGCTCTCTTGGGCCTGATCCCCCGCGCCGCGCTGGGCGCCCACCGCCGCTGCGGCGAGCCTTCTCAACGTCCTCTCTATGGCCGGGCGCTTGGGCTCGGCACCGACATGCGAGTTCGTGGCCAAGGCCGGCGGCTAAGGTACACCGCGGCACGTGGTTGCGCTTTCTTTGGGGGTGCTTGTCGTGATCAGCTTGGGTCTAATCTACCTGCTGCATCTCGCCTGATTGTGGATCAGCGTACCAAGTCGACGACTTTGAGCAAGTCAACCCTAAGCAAGATTGCGCCCCATAGCAGCCATAGGCCTTCCTCCGGAAACGCGACCTCTCCGGCAAGCTTTGCAAGTGGTCGATCCGATGCGGCTGCCGAGACGGATAGATGTTTGAGGGATAGCGGATCTGTTTCGGTCTATGCCCGTAGAGCGGCATCGCTGGGTCAGAGGCGAGTTCCTGGATAGCGGCGAACCCGTGCTGGCGGACCCACAGCGAACCCTTCGTGACCGGCGACAGGGACCTGTATGTTTGGGGCATGTATAGCTCTCGCGCCGCCGTCACTCTTCTCGCCTTCGCCCTAGTAGGGTGGCTCGGCCAGCCACGCGCAAACCCGCTCATCACATTTACAGGCAAATCCGTATCTCTAAGCGGCACTTATATGGAACGAAGAAGATCGTTGAGTCTCGCTGTAAAAGGTATTGGACCTATCTGGGATCAGAAACTATCCGTTTTTTCTTCCCTGAACGGTGGCATGCCTTTGCTCTGCCATTTACGAGTGGCTAGGACTTTTTGGCCATCTTTCGAGCGCTTCAAATAGAAATTCAAAACGTTATGTTGTGACTTCAAGCTTGCACTGGGATGGTTACTGGTAATTCGATCATCGGGTGACTGGTTGAAACCTGGGCACGCTCGTTCTCCTCCATATATACTGCGGCTTGCGGTAAGTCCGCTGACGGTTGCCATCCTACTATCACCATGTATCCGAAAATCTCAAAAGCGATTAAGGCGCTGGCGATCCGTATGTCCAATGGCTTTTAGGACAAAAACGGTTTTTGACGCACACGGATCTCGAACTCTTAGATGAGGGCTGCCATTCAGCATATCTGTGTGGCGGAGCCGCCTCCTCGGATTCTATTGTCGCTGTTCCTCCGAAATGATAATCTGCAAATTGCGAAACGCCGTTATGGGGCGCCTCGCGACGATACACTTCGCGTACTTAGGTTGTCTTTCGAAATCCAAAGGTAATTTGGCATCAGGACTCGTACAGCGTCGGGCGAGAATCATGCAAAAGCGCATTTCCACATGCCGACCTGAAAATAAACTACGGGCAAGCTGACGAGCCCCATCCGCCTTACCCCTATCAGAACGCGGTCTCTCGCTTGCGTCCCTCAAGCGCACACAGCTTTGTCCTCCGGCCCTCCTAGCTCGACCGGTATAGTAAGGCGCCTGCCAATCAAACGGCTCTGCATTCCCCCCAGCCCACCCGTAGCGATTCAGGCGACCACACGCGCCTTTCCGGCGCCCAGTCCGGCAAAAATGGGGATGGGGGTAGTCGTCCGTGTGTTGAGTCCATAGGGACGGGACCATCGCGGATCGGTTCCACCTTCGCTCGACCATTCACGACTGGCTGCCCGACCGGCAGCTATCTGGAGGTTCGCCGCGGCGGCCAGATGGCGCCGGCCGAGGAGGGCGCGGAAAAGGGATGGGAGCCGCGCCGACTCCAGTTTACTGCTGCGGTACCACGCTCTTTTCGTCTGACTACTGTCACTTGAAATGGGTCTGCCGCTTGCGGGGTCAGACGCCCAGAAGAGCTAGCGGCCAGCTCAAGAACCCTCGAATCTCCGCCATGGAGGCGCACGGCGATTTCCTGCATGGTCGCCGTACCATCCCGGCCAGTCCGCATTCTATGAGCCGCCGCTGATCTGCTGCTCGCGCTTGGCCCACATCCGGGGTCTTCGTCACCTTGCGTTTCGCACGCTCAAGGTCCTCCTGCATTTCGCTTGAGCGCTCCACAGATGGCTTCCACCCTCGGTTGGCGCAAACGCGGGTGTCCGCGTCAGGTAGCCGTAAACCAGCTCCTGCTACATCTTCTGACTGCCTGGCCATCACCGGCCAGGCGTGCGCCTGTGAGACTGGATACAAGAGTCCTGGCGGATACGGCCAGCGCTACCGGAAAGGGCGCAGAGCGGCTCGGGTGCCACCATCACCCCGTCCACCAGGTCGAAGGCTCGTCCAGCCCCTTGGGGAGCAGCAGTTGAGAGTCGCGGTATCACACCGCCACATCGGGCCTATGGCCGCCTCCGCTGATCATCCCTGAGCTTGGTCTCAGCCATCCGTTCGCTCCAGTTAATTCGTGCGCTTCGCCTCACCAAAGGATCACCCCACACCAGGATGACCGGTCGGGCGGGCCCACAAACGCGTTGTGCCAGTAGGTCGCCGCCGAACTCGCCTCTTAGGACACCGGCTCCACGTATCCTGCGGGATGCCGGGCGCGCAGCTCAGTCGTCCTCGAGATCTATCCTCCTTGCGCACTCCCCTTGCAGTTGCATGAAGAGCCCTGCTCGGCGCGGCGCTTCAGATCCTCGATTTGGGCGCTGCATGCCCGCATATCTGCTCTTTCCTTTGTCGCGGACCCTGATGTCCTAACCCCTCCTCTAGCCTCTTGGCGCGGCCCGCTCGCGGACCGCCGTGAGGCACCCGCTTGAACATGGCGCTCCACAGTCAGCGCACATCATCGCGACGAGCAACGTCCCCAACTCTCTCGCTCCTTGCGTATGCAGCTCCGCCTGAGCTCGCCTGCGCTTTCGACCCTGCTTAGCCTCTCGCTCCTTCAGCGAGTCGCCGTTTGGCGTCGGCGGAGCTGCCTTGTCACGGCCGCCCTGCAGGTCGAGGGCTGGTGGTGTCGCGAACGGGCCCGTTCCGATTTTTCCTCACATCGGCGAATCTCTTCGCGTGCATGCCGCGAGTCCGGGCCCGCACATTTCCTCGTTCCAACTCCGCCCTCCGCCCTGGGTCAAGCGCTTGGGCGGACTCCTCGCGAACGGCGGCCTTCGCCGGGGCCTCCAGCTCACGCGTTCTGAGACGGCGAGCTGGGCTTCACAGTTTCTGTGTGGCCGTCCCGCGAATGCAGGCGGAGTCTCGCCGAGCGTACTCCGTCAGGGGGATTCTCGCTCTTGCAGCATTGGGCAGGTGATTGTCCGGCTCGGCCATCCGTCACATCTCCTACTCACACTCCTTCCATCATCGTATGTGAGTCGCTCCCTGACGTCAGCCTCGGTCGTACACGGGCCCAAGCCGGGCAGCCGCCTGATGGGTGACGTCGGCGAGCGTCGCTAGTCAGGCCCGCGCAGCGGTATGCCCTTGTGGCACCCCTGTCTGGCGGGCGCGGGGAATGGAAGGGCGCCTGGCCTGGGCCTGCGGCCCTTTGCAGGTCCCGCGAGCGCTCTTCCACTCATCGACGCGACATCCGCCACGCCCCTGAGGCGACTCGAAAGCCGGCCCGGAGATGTCTGCTCGCAGCTGATTGTTCCCGGACGGTGCCCCGACGATACTGGAGCGACATCAGGAAGGGCGAATTGCCGGACGAAGCGATCGACAGAGGGGGTTCCCCCTCAGGGACCTTCGAGGGATCCTTCCTTTCCGCTTCTTGATTGAATCCAAGTTAAGATTAGTGAGTGCTGGCTGGTAGGAAGTCGTGTCTGCGCTGCTGACTGTTCCCGATTGCTCGGGCCTTCGCCTGCTGCGCAACTAGTCTATTTTTATACTAGCTCGGGCAGGTGCGGCGCATCCTGGTAAGCAGACACCCAGAGGTTGTGTGCTTGATATTTCCTCCATGCAAACACAGTCTCCTTCTTTTGTGGGCAATGCCGTTCAACACGTTTGTCGGTCAGCGGGAACGGCTCAGCAACTTGAATGATGCGGAATTGCTCCTCAAGCTGTTTGGGCCGCGTTTCACGCCGGGTCCAATTTGTTGGCTTTGCTATCTGGGTCATCGGTTTTTTTTTTTGTGGGGGTGGGTTGGCTTTTTTTTCCCTAAAAAGCTACGCATCGCGCTGATTTAGTCGGCATGGCCCTTCCACCCGCATCCAGAGGTCCGTCGTCGTCAGACTTGGCGGCTGTGGGGAAATGGTAGGGCGCCAGGCCCGAGCTTCGCGCCCAAAGCGGCCTGCGAGAAGCTCGTTCCTGCAAAGGGGACATCGCCGGGCCATTTCAGGCGCGAAAGGCCAGCCTCACGAAGTCCGCTCTCAGGAGTCCTTTCCAGACTGTGCACTCCGCCGCTCCAGGAGTCGGACATCCGTGCATGGCGACGTTGCCGGCGGAGAGGTGATCGACTGGAGGCGGACCCTTCTCCCTCACGCATTTGGTCCGTCCGCTACCTGCAGGAGGCCCTGGTCGCCCCCTATGGCGGAAGTATTCGGACCAGAGGCGGGCCGGCATAAGGGCGACCCTGACCGGACGTTGGACAAATCAGCCGAGCGCCCACTTCCGACCAAGTCCCCTGCCATCTCTCCTCTTCAGCTCTGGCCAGAAATAGCTTTTTTTTGGTGGCCGGATGGGCTTTCGACACGAAACCTCCGCCCGGAAAACCGGGCAGGTCGGACGACGTCTGGCTCCCGGGGAGGGGGGGGCCTGCGGACACCCAGGATGTATCTCGGATGGGCGGACCAGCGGTTTCGCGTACAGCGGGCGGCCCAGCCGTTCATGTCCGTCCATGGCGCCGGGCATCTGTATCGTCGTCCACGACCATGGGGGTAACCTGGGATCATCGGTGCGGCTCTCCAGGATGGCCACGGGCGCTGTCGGCGTCCCAGGCCTCCACCACCCTCGTAGCCCTCGTCGGCTATGGTGTCGGTCAGGGATAGCCGCTGAAGCGGGCTTCGTCCTCGACCACCAGGACGATGGGGCCGCGGAACGCCATTTGGGGGCTAACTCATCGAGCTCAGGCCCCTTGTTCGAACCTGCCTCAGGGTCCGCGCGCTGGAAAGGACGGGCCGAGTACCCGTCCTTTTAGCAAAGTCGAGAATTGAACCCGGCCAGTTCCAACGAGGCCGAGCTGCAGGAAGCCGCTGAGCCCGCAAGCTCCTTGCTCGCGTCGGCGGGTGCGTGCGGGCGGGCCGCCACTGCTCGCGCCAATCGAACGCACAGCTCCCTTGGTCGCCAACTTCGCCTTTTCGAGCCGCCAGTCGATGTGGGACAGGTCACGGCCCCTCTTGGCCGAGGGGTCAGCGCGGCCGTACTTTCTGCCGGGCGTTGGGGGTCCCAGAGTTTCGTTGCAGCAAGCAGCGACGCGGACATGCGCCGCGCTGCGAACCCAAGACGGACCAGAGCGGACCTCCTCGGCCTCGAACCGCCCCCGCCGCACACACGCAAGGTGAAGAACCTCATGTACGACCTGTTCAAGGTCCGCGGCTTCGCCTTCGCCCCCGCATGATGGCACCGTCCTGCGCCTTTTGCAGAGCGCTGCTAGGCCGCTCGGCGGAAGTCGGCCGCGCGACCTGGGGCTTCTCAAGTCCCGTCCCCGCAGCGTCTGGTTGGCTCACGGCCTGCCAACCATGGCCAGGATGTTCATTCAGCCGGTGGCTGATCTCCGCCTGGATTTAGCACCTCCTGGCCGCTTCGTTTTTCCGCCCGCAAGCGGGCGATGCCGACCTGCGGGTCCGATCAGGCCCCTACTGTGCGGATGAAGGCCTTGCTCTTCCGAGCTGTACGACCACGCGGCTTCGTTTGAAGTTTACGGATGGCTGAATTGGAGGCCAGCACGCCGGCGTCCATGACCGGCGAGTTGACCAGTGGCGCTCGACCAGGCCGATGGCCTCCAGCGCGAGTCTGCGCCCTATCGCCGGCGGTGCGCGCCGTCCCGCGCACGATGTCGGCGACCACCACGGTGCGCTCCCGCTTTTTAGGTCCTCAATCGTAGGAGCCGAAGGTGGCGGAAGGCTGTGGTCGCCCGCCACGCTGGCCACCCCCGGCGCACGCCAGTCGGCGGCTAACGGCGTATCGTTTCCGCATCTGCCTGGGCGTCCACCGCACCGTAACCGGGCCCGCGGCCGCGCCGAGTTGTGGCGCCCTCCAATGATCTCCGGCGGCCCACGTAGCTCATGGCGTCGGCGTCCTTGGCCGCGCGCGCAGGTGGTCTGCCCAGTTCTGGCCAGCGCGCGCTCTTCCTCTACCGCGCTGGCCGCCAGCGCCTGCTCGGGGGGGGGGGTAGGGCCCGGACGCGGTCGGTTGACCTCCAGAAACAGCAGGCTGAAACAGGTCCGGCCCCGAGCGCGGCCTGGCGCGGCCGTCGTTACCAGCGGTCGAGGCGAGCCGGACCCGGTGCGTGAAAGGTCAGCTGTCTCGCCACGTGGTCCACCACCCGCGCGAGGTCCGAATCTCACTCCTCCTCCAAAGACCCGGCATGACTCCCGCCGCACCGTTGCGCGCCCGATCACCGCAATTCCTGTTCCAGGCCCCACGCAGGCCGTTCCAGGCCCTGTTTCACCTCCATGTAGCGCCTGTCCGTGATCCGCCTCTGCGCTATCGCGGTACCGGGCGCGCCAGCACGAAGCCTTCCTGGAGGTTCTCGAACAGGCGCCGCGCACTGTGCGCCCCTCGCTCAGAGTCAGTTTGGGCGTCGTTCGCCGCCCCCTGGCGCAGCAGCACCACCGGGACTCGCGTTCCGCCCTACCATGCGGCGCAGCTCTCAAGCTGGTTCCCATGAACCTGGCCGCGCCAGCCTTTCCTCCAGGCCCTCGGCCCTGCCGCGCCGTCATACCCGCCCGGCCGGCAGGGCTCGGTGTCGGATGACGCACAAGGAGCCCAGCACGTGGACCGTCGGGCGTTGCGCAGCGGCGCGCCGGCGTAGAAAGCGGACTGGCCGCCTCCCCTCCCCGGTGACATAGGGTTGTGGGCCAGGGTGCGCGCGTCCCACGGTGAGGTCGGGGTTTGACCAGGAGGTCATATATAGGCTCGGGACAGGGGCGAAGCGGCATCATTTACCGAGCTTTGCAGATTCGGTCTCGGCAGGACGGGAAGCCGATCCGGGCCTTGAAACCACTGCCGGTCGGAGGCGGACGAAGCTGACCAGGGCCACTGGGGGGCGGCGGCGCACAGTCCTCGGAGGCGAAGAAGGCGAGATCCGTCTGAAATCCTGCTCAGCGGGAGGTGTCTAAGACACCGTAGGCGCGCTAGCGACAGCCGAGCCGGGGCCCACTCCGCTTTCCCGTCCCCGCCCATGGACTTTCGCCAGCTATCGAACACGGGAACGGCGTCACACCATTGATGTTGCGGCCTCCGCCAACAGGGTCAGGTCGCCCGCCCCGCGAATCCGTGCGCTGTGTCGCCTTTCCCCCCACCCGTCGGTTGAGGGTGGCGCCGCTTTGCCGGCCAGGTCTAGCCTTGCCGGTGAAGGGCAGGGTGGCTGGAGCCCGGGCATGCGCGCCCATAAGCCCCCCCCCGTGAGACCTTTTTTTTGCCGCGAACGCGCACTATCCTGCTGTCCGGTGAGCGGCTACCCCGGAGGCCGCCAGCGTCCCCTTGAAAGTCGAGGTGAAGCGGACCTTCCACAGCCTTGGCCGTAGAGTAGCGGGACTCTGCGCATCCGGGGCCCGGGGACGGTTTCTGGACTAGGAGCGGGAAAATCCCATGCTGGAACGATGGCGATCTGGCCATTGGGATTGGGGGAAATACGATGGAGGGCTTGATCGGCTGCCGACACGTGCGCCTTCAGCGCGCTGAGCTGACAGCGCCTCCTCCTACTGAAAAATCAATGTCACAAAACGACACGAAGGGAGGGACAGCCTAAGGCACGAAAGTGCCACGCGGATCACGATGCGGCAGCTCTCCCGACACATAACAGGCACTGAATCCAGCCTTGCGAGCAGGTCTGAGGCGTGACGTGGTTAATTGTTTCGATATGGAAAAATACCAAAAACTCTCGGCTGGGTTGACTAGTTATGGCCCTGTGCGTGGGCACTTTTCAATGCTGTGCATTGACTTATCTTTTGCCGACCGCTGAAATGCAAATCTGAATCTAACTTGGCCAATGTCCCCGCGCTCTTGGCGAAGAGTGTATCTCATCGTGGGGTCTGACGACATCGTCTACTCGTTCTCGCACGGTCTGTCGAAACTCAGCCAATCTCATAGTCGCAAGGATATTTCTGACCAATGGGTGGCTCAGGGTTACCAGCCATCCTGGATCAGTCTGCATATATTGCCGCCCGACTTAATATGGAGAGGAAGCAACCGAGGACGCCTCCTCTACTCATGATCGAAAGCACGAAAGTGCCGCCGGGCGAGCCCGATCGCCTTGCCATGCAATAGTTCTTCGACGGCGCGGGGGCGGGGGTGTGATTAAGAGCTAAAGGCTAGGCTGTGGGCTGCCCTCAAACGCTCATCCCGCGTCTCAAAGAGCCCGCGATTCAGCTTCCTTATGCGTGCGCGCTGCGTTGGGTGAGGATGGTTCGCGTCCCGGAAAATCTAGGACCGAGGGATGGGGAATCGGTTTTGAAGAGCGTAATCCAGGCCTAAGAGAGATTGGGCTCACGCCCCGCGTCCTGAGCAGGGTTGCTGAAGCGGCGATGACGATGAGCGTTTCGGCAACCGCGGTTGAGGGTGCTCGTAGTCGCGTACGAAGCGGCGGTTCTTTGATGATCCAGGCGAAGATGCGATCCACGGTTTACCGCATCCGCTTGGCGGCCACGCGGTCGGTAAGGAAGGGCTAGGTGTTGCCCGATTTGCTGGGCTGCGCCCAAAGCCGAACACCAAGACTTGCTCCAGATCCTTGCGACACTCAGATGGGCCAAGGCAGCATCGGTCTCGTAGGCGGCGAATGGTCTGTAGTTGGGGTGTGGATCGGACTGAAGTCCGGCGCTCTCGAAGCGGATCTAGCGTAGTAACCGCTGTTCTCAGGCCACGTAGGACCAGGGCAGCAGGTTATCCAAGGCGGCCCTTTTGGGCATGGGTTGGTGGTTCAACCAGTCGGGTTGGAGGAAATAACGTCGTCGAGGTAGCCCTCTGGCTCGACGCCGTTCAGCTTGCAGGTTCTCCACGATGCTGGCCACGTGTCGCCCAGTGCTCGCCGCCTGTGTCGGAGCCGGCGAACAGAGCGTTCTTGCGGTTCAGGGCCAGGGGGCGGATCGCCCCGCTCGACCACGTTGGTGTCGAGCTCGATGCGACCATCGTCCAGGATGCGGGACAGGCCCTCCCAGCGGCTCAGGGCGTAGCGGATTCGCTTCGGCGAGCTTGCACTTCTGGCTGATGGTTCTCGAGCTTGGCGCGTAGCCAGGGCTCCAGGGCCTCGATCACCGGACGGCTCCGCGCGTGGCGCTCGGCCCGTCGCTGGTCGGCCAGCGCGGCCCGCGGATGTCAGCCTCGACGGTGTAGAGCTCGCCTATGAGTTTGAGGGCCTCTGAAGCGGATGGGCGCCGGTACCGGCGGCGGCCAGCTCGTAGAAGCGGCGGCGGACGTGGCTCCAGCAGTAGCCAAGCGCAACGTCGCCTTTTGACCGCCAGGAGGCGGTAACCGGCGTAGCCGTTCGACCTGCAGCAACGCCCCTTGAAGACGGCTGAGGTGGGCCATGGGTCGCTCGGCCTTGCGGTCGGGCGCATAGACATAGGCTACGCCGGGCGGCTCAGGCCCGCCCCAGGGTCGGTCGTCGCGGGCGTAGGCCCAGAGCTGGCCCGTCTTGGTGCGCCCGCGGCCAGGGGCCAGCACCGGGCGCGGTCGTTTCATCGGCGAAGAGCTTCTCTCCGACCCCTTGAGCCGCTCGAGCAGGCGGGCGTGCACGGGCCCGAGCAGCCAGGCGGCGCGCCCGACCCAGTCCGCCAGGGTGGAGCGGTCGAGCTGAACGCCCTGGCGGGCGTAGATCTGGGCCTGGCGGTACAGCGGAAGGTGGTCGGCGTACTTGCCCACGATGACATGGGCGAACCCGTCCGTCTCGGTCGGCAAGCCGCCCTCGTTCAGACCGCGCCGGTGCGGGCGCTTGCACCACGCCCTCCTCGCAGGTCCTGCAGGCGTACGTGGGTCGGCGGGTGACCAGGACCCGGAGCTGGGCGTGGATGATGTCCAGCCGCTCGGCGACGTCCTCGCCGATCCTGTGCAGCTCGCCTGAGCAACACGGACAGACCTCGCGCTCGACGTCGACCACCACCTCGATGCGCGGCAGATGCGCCGGCAGCGCCCCGCGGCTGGCGCGGCGCTGCCGGGCCTTCTCTGAGCGGGGCCGCGGGGTCTTGCCTTCTCCGTCTCCGCCGCTTGTGCCGCCTCGGCCTGCTGCACGTCCTCAAGACCCAGCTCGAGCTGGTCGACGGGGAGCGTCTCCGCCCGGCGGCCGAAGCGGGTGGCGCTGCAGTTCCTTGATGATCTGGGCCAGCCGCTCGCCCCGGGCGCGCTCGGCGAGCAAACATCGCCTTCAGCGTCTTCGACATCGTCCGGAAGAGAGTCACCTAGGCCGGTCACGCCCCGGAGTAGACCATGTTCCCAGGGCCCTTGAGGCGCCCCTGCGTGCGCCGTGAGTCAGTTCGCCGCGACCGGCGTGCGGGTCCGGCGAGGGCTGTAGACCCGCGCCCAGTCCAACCCGTCCAGGAGCGCCGAGAGCTTGGGTCGCGGTGAGCCGCATGGTCCCAGTCCTGTGAGCTTGGGCCAGCGGAAGCCGCCCTGTTCGAGGGTCTTGGTCATAAGCACCAGCCAGTGCCGTCCCAGTAGAGCAGCTTGATCCGGTCCGCCCCGCTTGGCCCGGAACACGTAGACCACGTCCGACTGAACGGATCGGCCCTCATCTCATCTCATCCTTGATCAGCGCCGCCAGCCCGTTCGCGCGCCTTGCGGAAGTCCACAGGCTTGGTGGCCATCAACACTCGCACAGCCCCCCGAAGGACCGACCTGGGGCGACGCGATCACCCGGCGCCCTCTTCAAGGCCCTGGATCACCGCGGGCCACCGTCCGGGCCTCCGCGCCACGCCTCGACGCGCACCACCACGCCGTCGATCTCCAGCAACGATCCCGCCCGGGCGCATGCCGGCGGCCCTTCTTCGGCTTGGGCTCGCTTCTGGGGGGCCGCCGTCGCCTCGGCTGGCGGCTCCAGCACCACCGGGGGCGAAGATCGGCTCCCGGGGCTCTTCAGCGCCGCCAGCCCCGCGCGCGTTCGCGCCGCCAGGTGAAGAGCTGCGTCTTCGACAGAGCCCGTACTGGTCCGCCACCCTCACCGACCGACGTCGCGTAGCTCTCCGCCACGATCCGCGCCTTGGCCTCGGCGCTCCACACGCCGGCGCCGCCCCGCCCCGGTGAACACCTCCACCCGACGGGCCACCGGCTTAGGCAGCACATCATCACCAGGCATCATCAGCACACCAAGCCCGTCCAGCCCCGAAAGGCCCAGACTCGGTGATCAGATCAGCTCCGGAAAGGTGCCGTCGCCACAGCGCTTACTCGAACGTCGCCGCCTCCGGATGACCCCGGTCGAGCGCCGCGAGGGCGGAGCGGGCCTGGTTAGCGGTCGGGCTGGACGCGATCTGAACGGTGGCCGCATCGCCATGGTTGGAGCTCAATGCCTTTGGAGCTGCCGGCCCGTTCGCCGAGGTGGACACGGTTGCGACCTCTGCCGCGGTTTTTCCTTCCGCCGCACTGGGGCTGCACACGTAAGCCAGAGCCTGGAACCCTATTGTGTCTGCCTCGATCAGCGCCCACGCCGTGGGCGCGTTCAAATGCTCGAGCTGGCGGCCGCGAGCATCGAAGCTCGTCTCGGCGAGCGTTCGAGTGGTGGCCTTCTCGCAATCATACTGAACGTCGTCGACCGCGCGCGCCACCCCGGTTGGTGTGGGGTGGAGGTACTCGGTCATCTCGGTGGCGCTGCAGAGCGCGCCCTTGCAGCTCAGGCGGTCCAAATCGGTGCTGACTTGGCTTCCGTCGGTCCCATATGCGACCACCCGCCAGTCCGGCGTGGCCAGAGGCGTCGCCGTCTGCAGGAGGGCCGCAAAGCCCAGCAAGGCCGAATGCATCGACGGCCGGTGCTCGTCAGCCGCTCGGCGAGCTGGACGCGCTAGACGCTCCAGTACTTCGGAAGACCATCTCCACCCGCATCGGGGCGCACGCGACCCCGCAGCTTTTGCGTCGCTAGGCTTGCCTGCCAGACGGGGTTACGTCGGTGCGCCCTGGACGGTTTCGGCCTGTCGGCGGCGGTTTTGGAGCACGAGAGGACCAGGCACGGCGGGCGCCGCCAGCTCGGGTCCTCCTATGTTGGCCATCTTCGGCAAGTAGGCCTCCAACCAGCTCCGCCACGCGGCGGCGGCCGGCGCGAGGCGGGCTTGGTACTGAAGATTGTAGATCGGCGTCCGCGAGTTGTAGTTCGCGACCCGCTGCCAGGCGTCGCCAGCGTCGTGAGCCAGGTGGTTGTGCAGCCGCCAGGCCGCGAGGTTATAGGCGTAGCAACCCGGCGCGAGGACATGGTCCGGCCTGATGCCGTATCGCGCCAAGGTCGCGATGTAGGCGGTATTCAGCTGCATGGCGCCGAGATCGTAGGACCCGTTGGCGTTTGGCACCCACAAGCCCGCGCGGCCGTTCTCCACGGTAGCGACTGCCAGGATTATGTTCGCCGGCACCTGGAAGCGCTGCGCGGCCGCCAGGGAGCAGCTCAGCCGCTCCGAAATGCCCGCGGGCGCGGGCGCAGGGGCAGGGGGGTGAGCGATCATGCGCTAGCGCTCGCCAGTATCGCCGCCAAAGGGCGCCGGCGGCGTGCGCGGTCTTGGTGGCCCGCCGGGCCCTCGCGGGGGCTGCACGGGGGCCTGCGGGGCAGGGCGCAGCGGCGTAGCGCCGGCGATTGGAGAGCCCTGCGTGTCCGCAGCCTGCACGGCCGACCCTTGCTGGATGTCGGCCGCTTGCGCCCGAGTCCCTTCCACGATGTCGGCCGCCTCCGTTCCGGGAGGCGGCGCGTAGCCGGGGGCCAAGGTCGAGCTTGGTGTCACGTCGAAGCCCGTCACGGTCGCGTAGGCCTGCTGCGCCGTGGCGACCGCCTCGCTTTGGGTCGCGCCGGACTGGACGGCGTTCGCGAAAGCCGCCTGGGCGGCGACGGCGGCCGCCTGGCCTGTGGGCGTGGCCGGCGTCGGAGAGCCGTTGATCGTCGAAGCGAACGAGCTCGCAGAGGCCGCCGCGGCGGCTGCGGGGGGCGCTCCGCTGGTGGTCGCTGCAGCTCCGGCGCTGGAGCTTGCCCGAGTCGCCTGCGCCGCAAGGGTGGCCGTGGGGGCAGGGGGCGAGGCCGGAGCAGCGAAACGGCTCGATGGAGTGCTTGAGGCGGCCGCCCTCCTTGGGGCTGAAGCGGCCGGTGCGCCGGCGGTGGATTGTACCGCGCTCCCGATGCTCTGCGCCTGGGCGACGCTCGCTCCGCCCACAAACGCCGCGGAGGCCGCAGCGACGCCCGGAGGCGCGCCAGCGGAGGCTGCCGCGCCAGCCGCTTGGGCGATCGTGTTGGCGGCGCTCTGCGACAGCCCCTGTTGCGCTGCGGCCTGGAAGGTCGCCGTCTCCAGCGCAGCCGGCGCAGGAGCCCCGGCGCCCGCCGTCCCCCCATAGCCGCCTGTGGACGCGGCGACGTCGGCTGCGGCGGAACTGGCCGCCACGCTGGCGTCTTCGGCCGCCGCGCCGGCGGCGGCGTTCGTATCCGCAGCTGTTGGAGCTGCTCCATCGCCGCCGCCCTGGGGCGCCGTGGCGGGTGCGCTCGTCGCTCCTGCCCCAGAATATCCTGCATCTCCGCCACCGGCCGGGGCGGGGCTCGGCGCTCCGCCGCCGTCGGCCCCTCCATCGGCCGCCGGGGCGGCTCCGGGGCTTCCGCCACCTGATGATGCTGGAACGCCAGGCGTACCGAACCCCGGGTGTTGACCGGTCCCGAGCGCCGCTACGTGGCCGGCGGCCCGCGACGACGTCGCAATAGCGCGACCCACCCCCGCGAGCGCGCCGCCTGCCGCGGCCGCTGTGAGGATTCCGCCAGCCGAAGGGCCTCTCCCAGGAGCGCGTCCGGCGCCCGGAGGGCCGCCTGTGCCACTTGGCCTACCAGGTCCTGCGCCGCCCAGATCGCCGCCGCTTTCAGGCCCGCCTTCGTCGGAGGCGCGGGCTTCCTCTGGGCCGCCCTCCGCAGGTGACCCTCCAGGCTCTCTAGGCTCCTGGCCAGGGCCTCCAGCCACAGCTCCGTCTTCGCCATCGCCGTCGTTCCCTAAAGCCTCTCCCAGCGGGGTGCCCAGCCCGCTGGCGACCTCGCGACCTTCAGTTTCTCCAGCTGCCGCCGTGGTGAACGAGCCTCCGCTGGCGCTGGCCGCGCCCGGCACACCGCCTCCGATACTCGCCGCCGAGCCGAGCGGTCCCTCGGCTCCGCCAGCCGCGAGACCACCCCCACCAGCACCACCTGAAGCTCCGGCCCCCGCGAGGGCTGCACCGCCCGCGGCGATCGCTACCCCAGCTGCAACACCGGCCTCGGCCGCATAGCCGACCGCTCGCGCACCGACGCCTGCGGCGTGGCTCCCAGAGTCGCCGCCGACCATGCCGCCGATAAGGTATGGGATTTTATGAGCGAGAAGATAGAGGATGATGATTTCGAAGAACTGGCTAACTATGTTGAGAGTGATCGTATTGCCGCCTTGAGTCGTCTGGTTGTTCTGAAATACCTGCAAGCCGGCCCCGACGATCAGAAGTATCGCAAGTAGGGACATGGCATGAGAACCTACGGTTCGCAGATATTTGACGGCGATATCACGGACCGAGCCCTGCCCGCCAAAGCCAAGCAGAATAAGACCGATGTAGGTGACCGCCCAAAATGAGACTCGCAGGACAAGAATGTCGATCGCGATCATCAGGTAAACAACGACCACCAATGCTCCGAGTATGAGCATAAGGGCAGAGATTCCTAACGCCGGTACATCACATTGGACGGCAACCGTCACCTGTCCAAAAAGGCCTACATTATGTTCTTGCGAGCAGGTCTGGTAGGTATGATAGATCCCGTTTTCTATGCCATTTTGTATGATGTTTGTCTTGAAGTAGTTGAGCCCGAGCGCAAAGACGGAGTCTGGCGCGCTTGACGTGGTTCCATTGCTGCCGGCCGTCTCATTGACTGTCTGTATGATCGCGTTCGCGATACCATTCATGTTGTTGACAAAGAAGAAGAATAAGCCGGTGATGACCAGATATCTCGTCAACTCAGCAAAGATTTCGCCAAGGTCGGTTCGGCGCATTGCGAGCTGGCCAAACGTCCAGACGAACCCGATAAGGGCTAGAGCTCCAAAAATAGATTTCGCCGCAGTGAGCAGAGTGGACCCGGTGGACTGTAGCGCGCTCACTAGGCCTGACTCTACGCTGCCCATAATGTTAGTGGCCCCTGTAAGGCCTTGCGGCCCGAAGAGGTATTGGGACCATTCAGGAGCGACGGGCGATGTGGGTTGGGCTAGTGCTGGCGTGCTTGTTGCCAGCATCACAAGAAGCCCGCCGACGAGCGCCGACAGGGCGATACTTTCACATCGGTTGGGGCTGGTATTCATTTCAAGGCTTTTTGCCAGAAAGTGCGTCCCCGTAGTGCGACATATCGTTGGCTTTGCCGCCCTCGACCCAGCCACCAGTCGCCCGTGCGGGCGTGGTAGCTGACATTCGCTGAGAACTGCACTCTCCATACGGATATTGGGCGTGTAGACGTTCGTACTCAGCATCTATCGCGGCTTGCCCAGTCTTGTGGGCTAAAACGGAGTATTGCTGGAGAACTGCAGCGGTGGGGAATGGGTAGCAGGCCTGAGCATAATCGGCCTGAGTATAATGCAAGGGGGCGACTTGTTCGGTCGCGCTCGCCGGTGCAACCGCTGGCGCGGAGCTCGACTCCTCTGTAGTTGCCTGGCGATTGCAGGCGGCCAGCGTCAGGGCGCCAGTCAGGAAAGCACAATGAAGTATATAGCGCATTTTGCTCACTCGGGCTCAACAACGGATGCTCTATTGAGAGCCGCCGGACAACGCATCGCCATAGGTGGACATGCTATTTGCTGAACCACCCTCACTCCAGCCGCCTGGCTGGGCCTGGTATTGACTGTAAGCCGCTTGCTCCATAGCGGCACCTGCGCTTGTCGCGGCAAGCTGGCCCGCCGCTTGGTTCTGCATCTCAGTATTGACCAAGGTCTCCATCTCAAGTTGGGCTTGAGTTCCGAGGCCCGCTATTTGATTAAGGCAGCCCGTCGTTTGTGTCGTTCCGATTGCGTTGGCAGAGCAGCCCTGAAGGATTGTCTGCAGCTTTTGCCCCTGGCCTTGTACCTGAGTATTCAGCGTCTGAGAGCCGTTGATTTGTGACGAGAGCTGGCCGTATTGTAGCGTGGCGAGTTGTTGAGCAGAGGCTGGGGTGGCTGCAGTGGGTTGCGACAGTCGTGAAACATAAGACTGTAGTGAGCCCCCGTTCGCGAGGTTGCTAAACCCGTTCACGTCAGCCTGCGCGCCCTGAATATCTTGGAGGGCGAGACCGTAGATCGACGTTAGGGGGGAGGTTAGGTTAGCCTGCTGGGCCTCGAATTGCTGTATCTGCAGCTCATATTGATTAATCTGCTTCTCGACCGAGGCGACATTCTGGAGAGCCGAGATGGTACTCTGGGTCACATTGGCCGGGTCGTACACGACCCACTGCGCCAATGCGGGAGCTGAGACACTCAACATCAAGCCAGCGGCCGCCACAGTGGCGAGTGCGGAGCGGGCATTCAGGCTCTTCCGAACTCTCATCCTATCCTCCGTCAGGTGCTGCTGAAGCCAAAGGTGCTGACAATTCCGGTAGCGCCGAGCGCGATCGCTGCTGCGATAGCCCACGGTATGATGACCCGAACCACGGCGTGGAGATCACCGTGGCTGCTGAAGAACTGCGCCCCCGCGCCAACCGTCCCGATCACGACGCAGATCGTTGCGAAGGTCCCGCACAGGTCTGTGGCGATCGTCTTGATCGTCGACGCCACATCGCCTGCAGCCAGGGCCATGCTCGGTTGAACAAGAACCAAAGCCGCTAAGAGGAGGGCAGGGGCGAGGGCGCGGTTCCGGTTCATCACATGCCCCGCCGAACAACGTAGGGTTGGTCGAACACCAGGTCTTTCAGGACCACGACGTTGAACCGGAAGCCCGGGCGGATTTCCAAGGTCGGCGAGATCGACAGGTTCTTCCGGATCAGCTCGTTTGACGTCTCGCTCAGCTCCTGCCCGAGCGCCTGCGAGAAAGCCGTCTGAGAGTTGATGCTGGTCCCGAAGCCCTGGTTGTTTTGGTTCTCACCCAGGTAGACCAAGCCGTTGATCGCCGAGAGCAAGAGCGCCGATCCGAAGATGCGAACGTAGTGGTTGTTCACCTTGTCGTGGAAGCCGCTGTAGCCAGCAGAGTCCGCGCCCGGCATTGAGCCGATGTCGAGCGCGTTCCCGTTGGGGAAGACGATCCGCTGCCAGGCGACCAGGACGCGGGTCTGGCCATAGGCCGCGTCCGACGCGTAGGACCCGATTAGGCGAGAGCCCTGCGGAATGAGTAGGTAGCGGCCAGTCGCTGTGTCGAAGACGTTCTGCGACACGTCGGCGGCGATCTGACCGGGAACTTCCGAGTTGATCCCGGTGATCATGATCCCGGGAATGACGAAGCCCGCGCGCAGCTCGAAGGGCGAAACGGGGGCTTCGACACGGCCAAGGGAGACCCAGCGGTTCCGCTGGCCGCCGAACTGGTCGTAGGCGCCCGTCTTGTTCGTGAGCCCACCCCGAAGGCCGGCGGAGTCCTGGCCACCGCCCCCGGAATTTGCGTCGTTAGCAGCTTGCTGCGACAGGAGCTGCTGAAGCTCCGCCGCTTGTTCAGGAGTCGGCGCAATCCCTGCTGCCGCCTGGGCGTTCAGCTGACGCTTCAGGCGGTCTAGTGGGCTGCCGGGGGTGGCCGTGGAGTTGGATTGATCGTTGCCCAGGGCAGGACTGTTCGCTCGCGCGAGCTGAAAGCCCGCGCGTGACCCACCTGCTCCTGTCGTTCCAGCGGCTCCGCTCCGGTAGGCCGGCTGCGGGATCGTGAAGCGAACCCCGCCAGGCGCTGCAAGGGCTTGGCTGAACTGAGTTTCACGGGCGCGATAGATGCTATTCTGATGATCGACGTAGGCCTGCCGGGCGGCCTGCTCGGTCTGCAGCTCCTGCTGTTGTTGTGGCGTCAGCTGGGACCGCGTAACCGGCTGCGCGACTGTGCCGCCGGGGATTGTGGCGGCCGGAGCGGCGCCGACCGTTGCGGCTGGTGCCGCGCCGGGCTGGGGCCCGGCGCTGGCGATCAGTTTGTTCGCCTGGGCGGTCGCGTCCTCCTGATCCTTTCCCGCGGTCGCGCCGGCCGTCGCGGGCGCGGTCTTGTGACCGAGCTTCCGCAAGAACCCCTGACCGAGAAGCACCAGTACGACGAAAACCGCCACGCCGATGACCCAAAGGATATTGTTGTTGAGCCTTCTCGTTCCGCCTCCGAAGGCGGCCGGGTCCGGTCGCCCGCGACCGGGAGTTACACGGGCCGCTGGGTCGAGCGGGTCGTTCGTGCTCATGGCTGCGGACTCCACGAGGGCGAAACAGGCGTGGCCTGCGCCGCCCCGTCCTGCCTAGCGGCGCCGGCGTAGGCGTAGGAGAGCCGATCCACCGGGATTCCGCGCTGGACCATCTGCAGGCGCTCCACTGTTCGAGCCGGGGCGTTGTGAGCGTCGAAGGTCCAGCCGGTCGCCGGCTGGCCGCCCATGTAACCGCGGGTCAGCACCTGGTCCCCAATCTTCAGGACCGCCACGTCTACGCCCGCGGCCCCGGTGTGGACCGCGAAACGCACTGGAAGCGCCGCGCTTGCGGCCGGCCCGTCCTTATCCGTCACAGCGTAGCCCGCAGCGCGGACCGCGGCTGTCAGCCGGGGGTGGCCGGGCGGGACGATGACCGTTGTGAGAGCCGGCGGATACAGGACCGCAGCCTCCACCAGGGCGTCCCTCGTATACGCCATCGGCGCGTCGTCGCCGCGCGGCGCGAAGGCGAGAAGGTGGGCGACGCCGTCCGCCGCTGACTGAACAGCATGAACGCCCGCGCCGACGATGGCGCAGCCGGAGATCGCCGGCGCGCCGATGACTGCGACTGCGAACAGGAGGGAGCAGCGCATCAGCTCGGGCGCCCTGTGCGGGTGATCGTGATGCGCTGCTGGCGATTGCCGACGCCCGCCAACAGCACCGCCTGATCGAAGATCTGATCGACGATGTAGCGACCGTTCTGAACACGGTAGTTCACGATCGTCGTGTCGTTGGCGTTCTTCACAGAGCCGCCGCGCCGCACCACCAGGAGCGCGGGAGCCTCGGTCTGGGCCATCGCCGGCGGCATTTCAATGATGGTCTTGATGCCGTCGTTGTAGACCCGCAGCGGCTTCCACGGCGCGCGGCCGTTGATGTCGTAGTTGAAGTCCAGGTTGGAGAGGTAGGCGCTCGTCGGCCCGCCCGTCGGAGACCCCGTCGGGTCGGTCGCGAGGGCCGACTCCTGGACCACTTTGCTCACCGCGGCGTTCACGGCGGCCGTATGCGCCTTCAGCGCCTGCCACTTCGCCAGGACCTCGTCAGGATAGGTGAAGGCGACGAACGGCATGTAGTCGGTGCGCCGGGAGATCAGGCGCATGTGGTAGGTGCGCTTGTCCGTGGTGACGATCAGCGAGGTCTCCAAGCCGACATCGGCCGGCTTGAGGACGATGTGCTGGCGCTCGAAGGGCGCGACGCCCGATACCGCGGGCTCCAGCTGCCACCTGGCGCTATCGCCCACCAGAACGGAGGAGACCTGCTCACCCGGCTGGAGAGAGATGTCGCAGACCTCCAGGGGCGCGCAGACGATGTTCGGCTCCGTCGCCCCGAAATTGAAGACCACGGCGCCCTCCGCGCCCTCCGTCGGACGCACACCGGCCTGCGTTTGTTCATAGTAGCGGTTCGCGACCGCCATGCCGGCGACAGCCTGAGGCGGCAATGGCTTCTGCTTGCCGAACATGGCGTCGGGGTGGAACGGGATCACAGCCGGGCCTGATCCCGAGATAGTCCCTGGAACGCCGGGGGAGGGCGCGACAGACACCGAGCTCGGCGTACCGGTCGGCTCCGCCGCCGGTGGAGGCGGCGGCGCATCAGCCCCGGGTAGAGGCTGTGCAGAGGCATCGACCCCTAGAGCAAGGACCCCCAGCGCCACCACACCGACGGTCGCCCTTTGCAGCTTCCCACCCACATCTACCTCCAGCAAATCTGATAAGACTACTGAACCCGTTGCCACGAGAAGTCGGTCACATAGACGCCAAGCGGGTTCGCGCGGATTTCCCTGTCGCTCACGCCCTTGTTGTGTGGCCGATATTCCAGGGTTACTAGCGCGCGCCAATGTTCAGCAACCCCGCCCGCTGCCGCCTCGGGAGCTTGAGAAACCGTAGAACCATCAGGGGAGGGCGGTGACTGATCACTCGACGAACTGGGCGCAGACTTGAGGTACGTGGTCTCTACCCAATCGACCTGCCAGCTCCGCTCGGACTGCTGGATAACCGACGAAATCTGGACGTTCACCGTCTCCTTCTGAGCTTTCGCGAAGGGCGAATTGTCGGGCGTCGCGCCGAACCAGTCGCTCATCTTCTTCTGGGCTAGATCGCCCGTGCGAAGCATGGCGTACACCCTGAAGATGCCGCGTTTCTCCAGGTCGAAGTCCGTCGTCACGGTCCTCGCGTCCGTGATGAAGTCAGCGACTTGCGCCTCCACCACCCGCGGATCGAAGGGGGCGGCGGGCACAGCCGGTCCGACCGCCACCGGCTGGCCGATGTCGGAGACCCGAACGACGTATGGGATGTATTTGACCGAGGAGGCGACGTACACGAGGCCACCTACCGCCCCAAGCGTGGTCACGAGCGCCATGAGCGCCATCATCTGCCAAAGCCGTCGGGACTCCGCGAGGCCGCCGACGTAGTCGTTCCAGGAGCGCTTGGCGTTCAGGTAGGGGTTGGGCTCAGGCTCAACGCCCCTCCCTCGCGGACCTTGCTTAGCAGACCCACTGTACCCGGGGCTGGCTGACGCGCCGCCCTCGGCGGCGCGAGGCTTCAGAAAAAGGTCTCTTACGGCCATGCTCTACGCCTCCGCCATCGCGCCGGTCACAGCCGGGCGCCCCACGGCCGGCGCCGGGGGTTCGTTCAACTCGACTTCGTAGAACCCCTTCTGACGCAGCTGGGGGCGCTGCACGTTGCGCTGCCTCAGCCACTCGTCGACCCACCTGTCGCCGAAGCGCTCCTGCAGGGCCTTGATAGCTGCGATGCTGTCCTTGTCGGTCGCCCCGACGAAGGACAGCGCGACCGGACCGAGCGCCAGCTCGTAGAGCCGGCGGCCTCCTTCAGCGACGACGTAGTATTGTTTTTTCGGAATAGCGCTCGCGATGAGCTCAATCTGGCGGGTGTTCAGGCCCATGGCCCGGTACGTGCCGCTGAAGTTCTCATCGCGGGCGTAGACGTTGGGCAGGAATATCTTGGTCGCCGTTGACTCGACAATGACGTCGAAGATGTCGCTCTTAGCGGCGTCGGACAGGCTCTGCGTGGCCATGACGACAGCGCAGTTGGCCTTACGCATCACCTTCAGCCATTCCCTGATCTTCTCGCGGAAGACGTCGTTGGCGAGCATGATCCATGCCTCATCGAGGATGATCATCGCGGGCTGGCCACGCAGCGCACGCTCGATGCGACGGAACAGGTAGAGGAGGACCGGGAGGGCGTACTTCTCGCCGAGGTTCAGCAGCTCCTCGATCTCGAAGACCGTAAAGGCCGAGAGCCTCAGCCCGTCTTGTGCAGCGTCAAGGAGGTGACCCATGACGCCGTCGATCTGGTACTGCTCGAGCGCCGAGCGGATGGCCTCGTCCTGAACCACCACGGCGAAGTCGGTGAGCGTCGTCGCCCCGGACTTCGCCATGTTGTCCAGCGCGCTCGCGATGGCGTTGCGCTGAGTGGGCGTGGTCTGCACCCCGTTCAGCGCCAGGATGGTGTCGATCCATTCGGCCGCCCAGGCGCGCTCCGCTCGGCTCTCGATGAACTGCAGCGGGCAGAAGGCGAGCTGGTCGTCGTCGCCGCCCACCACGAAGTGCTTGCCGCCTACACCCGCACACAGCGGGTACATCGACATGCCCTTGTCGAAGGCGAAGATGGTCATGCCGTTGTAGCGGCGCGCCTGCGCCGCGAGGAGGGCGAGGTGGGTCGACTTGCCGGCGCCCGTGGGCCCGAACAGGAAGGTGTGACCGAGGTCGCGGGTGTGCAGGTTGAAGTGGAAGGGCGTGGCGCCCTGCGTCACGCACTCCATCAGCGGCGGCAAGTTCTGGCCGTACATGGGGCAGGGCGCGTGATCCTGGCCCGGCCAGATCGAGGACGACGGCAGCAAATCGGCCAGGTTCATGGTGTTGAGGATCGGCCGCCGGACGTTCTCCGCCCCGTGCCCGGGTAGGGACCCGAGGAAGGCTTCGATCGTGTTGAACGTCTCGATGCGTGCGTTGAAGCCCAGCGTGGTGATCGCCTTTTCGAGCTTGCGCGTGTCCTCGTCGATGACCGCGCGGTCTTCGTGCATCAGCACGACCACGCTCGTGTAGTAGCCCTGGGCAACCAGGCCGCTGTTCAGGTCGGCGATGGCGCGGTCCGCGTCGCGCACCATGGCGACCGCGTCCTGATCCACGCGGCCGTTCATGTTGCGGAACACCTGGTCGAGGAAGCCCCGCTCCTTCTGATGCCACTTTTTCCGGTAGCCGTTCAGGTGACCGAGCGCTTCCTGCTGGTCCATGAAGATGAAGCGCGTCGACCACCTGTACTCGCAGGTCAGGTCCGACAGCCCGTTCAGAAGACCCGGCGAGCTGTCCGGCGGGAAGCCGTCCAGCGCGATGACGCTGACGAACTTCTCACCGATCCGCGGGACCACCCCAGACCACATCTCTTGGGCCCCGACGACCGCATCCAGATACATCGGATTGGACGGGAGAAGGATCGGATGGCTCTTGCCTGTCGCGCAGAACTGTAGCCAGCGCAGGAAGTCGTCGTAGACGAGGGTGCTTCCATCCTCCTGTGGGACCTCCACGCCCTTCAGCCGATTGAGCTTCAGGCCGATCCCAATCGTGTTCTCTAGCGTGTCCAGCTCACGCTTGAACTTGTCGATCAGCTCCATCGTCTGCTGACGAGAGTCCGGCCGCGGCCGGTCATCATCGAAGAGGAACTCGCCGAGCTTCTGCGTGGCGATCTGGGGCGGGAACCAGGTGACCACCATCACGAAGGCGGACGTATAGGTCACGCCGCGCCGCTCGAAGAAGCGGCGGCGCTCCTCGTCGATCTCGGCCGAGACGGTGTCTGGAAAGAACGAGCGGTTGGCGGCCGGATAGCGGGGAGCCTCACGACGCACCGCATCGACGTGGATCATCCACCCGTTGTCGAGCCTGGAGAGGGCTTGGTTTATCCGTGCTGAGAGATCGTTGCGCTCTTGCGCGGTGGCTGAGGCGTTGTCGGCGGCCTGGTAGATCCAGCCCGCCATGAAGGCCCCATTTTTGGCGATCACCACACCGTCGTCGACGACAGCTGCGTAGTTGAGGAGGTCGGAGAAGGCGACCTGTCGGTTACGCCAGTGAGCGAGGCGGCGGGGCTTCGCCACCAACATCGCCTCCGCGAAAAGCCAGAGGACGAGGGTTCCCCCGGCGATGGCCGTCAGGATCAGGATCAAGCGCAGGGTAACCATTGGGTCCATTTCGGACACCTCGACTTCAAGAGAGAGCGGCTAGCGGAATTTCGCGGTCGGACTTGAGTAGTGGTACGCCTGGCTCTTCTTGTTCTCTCGCCAGGGCGTGGAATGGGCAGGAAGATACTTCGGGTAGAGGCGGCCGCGCATGAAGACGCGGCGCAGCAGAGGGTCCGCCTTGGCGAAACGCCTGGCGGCGAACAGGACGATGAACCAGATCGAGAGGCCTGTGACCCAGCCGACGATGTTGTCGACCTGGGGGAAGATCAGCACAGCGGCCAGCATCGCTCCTAGGATGATGATCTCACGGTCGCCGCCCATAAGGAGGGTGTTCCGTGTGCCAATGCGCCGAATAGGTACGGACCGAAGCTCCATGCCGATCTTCCCTCCTCGCGAAATGTTAGTGAGTGGGCCGGAACTGGAACCTAGGCGTGTGGGCTGGGGGCGCAGGCGCGTGCGCTGCTGACCGAGCGCCGACGGTGGCGGACGTGGCGTTGGGGAAGAGGCTGGTGATGATCGAAGTGGCGCCAAGCACAAAGGCGCCGAAGGCGACCACGAGCAGGACCGAACGCGCGAATCCGTTCAGGTCGCCGCCGAAGATCAGGGTGCCGCCGCCGACGACGATGCCGAGGACGACGATGACGTATGCGACAGGGCCAGAGATCGACTGGCTAATCGTTTGAAGAGGGCTGTCCCACGGCATCGCCGTGCCGGACGATGTCGCAAAAGCGAGACTTGGCGCCATGAGCGCCGCCACGGTAAGACCGGCTACTACCAAAGGATGGAGTTTGGATCGCATCTTGAACTCCTGGTTGGGGAGCCAGCGGGACCAGCCCCGAGGAAGCGACCTGTCGGCGTTGACGATGGCCGCGGATACAACCCAACACAGAAACGACATGGCTACAATAGCCGAACTATGAACAAATTAAGAACGGTGTTAAAAGCGCGTTAAAATGTAGCTTGGCTGTTGGCTAGCCGTTCGCCTGAAAGCCGTAGCGGCCGGCGCTGTATCCCTCCACCTCGAGAACCCCTCGAATGCGGCGGCCTTCCGGGGTTCGGGCGATATGGACCAGGACGTGCACAGCTTCGCCGATCACAGGTTCGATCGGGTTAGGCGGATTGTCGGCCATCCGCACGAGAGTAGCCAGCCGCGTCAGGCCAGCGGCCTCGTTGTTCGCGTGGATCGTCGCGCAGCCGCCCTCGTGGCCGGTATTCCAGGCCATCAGCATATCCAGCGCTTCCTTGCCACGAACCTCCCCGACAAGGATTCGGTCGGGGCGTAGCCGCAGGCAGTCCTTGAGAAGGTCGCTCATCGTGCAGTGTTCGGACGTGAGCATGTTGACGCGATTGCGCGCGATCGCCTGAAGCTCCGCCGTATCCTCGATGATGAGGAGTCGTTCCGCAGGGCTCAGGTGTGTCATCTGACGGATGATCGCGTTCAACAGGGTTGTTTTGCCGCTGCCTGTGCCGCCTACAACCAGTATGTTTCTGTGGTTTGCAATTGCCGTCTTAATGGCGTCGCACTGGTCCTGTGTCATGACGCCTGTCGAGACGTATTCGTCCAATTCGAACACCCGCGAGGCGCGCCGGCGAATGGCGAAACAGGGTGCGTCGACGTTGGGCGGGATCAGACCGTGGAAACGCGAGCCATCCCAGGGCACGACCGCCTGGACGCGCGGATTTTGTTGCGTCACTACAGTTCCGTAGTAGCCGGCCATATCTCGGATTATGGTATCCGCGCGCGCAGCTGACTCGGTTGCATTTGAGCCAAGCTGACCGATAAGTTCTAGTGGCTTCCCAAGTCTTTCAACCCAGAGTGTCCCATCCGGATTGACGATGACCTCTACTACGTCATCTTCCTTAAGCAACTTCGGGATGAGTGGCCCGAAGTCTCGCAATAGTTTCTCCTGCATCCGCCGTCGACGTGCGGACAGCTCAGCTACGTTGAGTTCGTTGGTATCGTTACCATCAGCCATGTTCGGCTCCACCCACGCGACAGCCTACAACACCGTTAACTGACGTGGTACGACAGGGTGCTAACACGAAGGCTTCCTCGATGGGGCACGGCGGCACAGAGCGTCCAAAGACGGCCGACGAGCTTGCGGAAGAAATCCGACAGGCGGCGCGGGACGCCCCGCCAATCCGATCCGAACATGAACAGAGCATGCGCGCCATCGTCCGCCGGGTCGCCGACGAACTCGAGGGTATGCGCGAAAAGGGCTACAATATGAAAGCGCTGGCCGACTTTCTGACCAGCAAGGGCGTGGCGATCGCAGCGCCGACATTGGCGACCTACCTACGTACCTTCCGTGAGGAGAAGGCGGCGGCGAACAAGCCTAATGATCAGGTAGGTTAAGGGAGGCGTCGATGGCGTTTGGGTGGTCGAGGTCCGGTCTCGCGGCCACCGTCGCCGTTTCAGCGGCGCTAACGGCCTCGCAACCGGCGTTCGCTTGGGGAGACGATGGCCACCGCGTCGTCGCTTACATCGCCAACGCCTTCCTGACGCCCTACGCCCGGGCGCAGACGGACGCGCTCCTCCGCCTCGATTCAGACACCCTCACAGGTCGGGACATGGCTTCGCGCGCGACCTGGGCGGATCGCTATCGCTCCGCCCACCCCGAGACGGCGCCCTGGCACTACATCGACATCGACTACGACCGTCCCGACGTCCGTGGCGCCTGCCCGGCCGACCAGTGCCTGCCGGCCAAGATCGTCGAGTTCGAGCGTGTGCTCGCCGATCCCGTCGCTCCCGCGCATACACGGGCTGAGGCTCTGGTCTGGCTGCTGCACCTCGTCGGAGACGCCCATCAACCTCTCCACACGATCGACCGGCATGATCGAGGTGGAAACTGCGAGGTGATCGACACCGACAACGGCCGCGAGACCCTGCACAAGTGGTGGGATGACGACGTGGTCGACGCGATCGGTGGCCGCAATCCGGCCCGGCTAGGCCTTGAGCTGGCCAAGCAGGTGACGAAGGCGGAGCTGACGCAGTGGTCGCGGGGGTCGGCGTGGGATTGGGCGGCGCAGAGCTACCAGGTCGGGAAGGCGGAGGTCTACGCGTACAGCTCCTCTCCGCATTGCAAGCTCCCCGCTGACGTCCTCTCGGACGCCTATGTCACGACGGCCAAGGCGATCGCCGCAAAGCAGCTCGAAAGGGCTGGCGTGCGCCTGGCGGCGGTTTTGAATGCGACGCTAGCGCCGGCGGCCCCAGGCCGCCGCTGATCCAGAGGGACCGCGGCGGCGGCGGTGCCGACGCTGCGCGCGGGAGAACGCGGCTACCCGCCGCGTTCCCGCCTCCATTGCTCCGCGAAGATCGCCCACTCCAGGCCAACTGTCCGCGCCTTGATGTCGTAGGCGTTCAGGATCTCGTTGCGCTGCGCCTCATCCAGACGCTGCCAATCGCGCTCGGCCGCTGCAGCCAGTTCCCGCTGAAACTCGACCATCGGATCACACATGATGAAGCCTCCTAAGCCGCTCCCCGTGAGCGGCGACGGAGCCTCGGGGCCGCGCCTGGGCGCCCGGCTGTCACCGGAGCCGCAGGCGCAGGGGAACGGCGTCAGCCGTTGACTTCCGGGCTGGTGGGACACGATGCGGAGACGTCGCGTAGGGGAGGGCGCCTGCCCACAGGCAGGTGCACCGTAAGTCCCTCCTCTTTCCAGTGGGACACAAACTTTTTCGAGAACGACCAGCATCCCGCTCGCCTGCGCGGTCCGCTTCGTGATGAACTTCAGCTTGCGGACATTTTGGCGTGGACGCCCATGTGTTTAGCTCGGGACGCTCGCGCGAGTCTGGTCGGGTTCACGGCGGGCGTGTGGGCGCCAAGGTTAACGAACCCCTAACGAAAGCCCGGCGCGTTGAAATATAAAGCGTTTGGCGTGCCTAGGAATCGGTGAATAGGGGTGACTATGCACGCCGCCCAAGCGACCAGCAGCGCCCGTCCGGAGACCCTGAAAGCCAGGGCCCGAAAGGCCAAGCATTTGCAGAACCGCAAGCAGCAGGGCCTGACTCAGTTTTCCGCCTTCCTCAGCGAGCAGCGTCTCGCCGAGTTGGACCAGTTTCTCGCGCGCCAGCGTGGGCAGCCTGGCCCGGATGGCCGGGAGGTCAAGGCTCGCGGGGATGCGCTGGAGCTGATCCTGGCGCGCTATTTCGCCGAAAACCCACCTGTGGGGAGTTCAACGCCGTGACGACGTAGAAAAGCCCGGCCGCTTTCGCGCGCCGGGCCTTCAAGAGGGTATCGAATTAAGCTCCGGGACGCCAATCCCGAAACCGCCAGTAAGACAGGCGTAGGGCTACCTCGATCCCCGACAGTTAGCAAGGAAAAACGCGCGTTCGCGCGACGGGTCTCTGCGTGCCTGCGGCCTCTCAAGGAGGTCCACCGTGGACACCGTCTCCAACGCGACGGCCGGCTTGCGCCGGCTGCCGAAGAACCATGCCCAGCTCCTGGAGCGGGCAGGGGCTTTCGTCGGCCTACCCGCCGGCGTGAGCCGCTACGATCTATTGCATCAGCTGAAGCGGGCCGCGCCTCAGCTGGGTCTTCCGTCGCGCCTGGTGCTGCTTATGGAGTACCTCGTGCAGGTGACATCGGAGTGTGACTGGCAGGGCTATGAGGCGCCCATCGCTTGGCCCTCCAACGACCAGCTGATGGCCAAGCTCGGCCTCGGCCGAACGGCTGTAAAGGACTGGGTTCGCCGCGCTCAGCGCGCGGGCCTGGTCCTCATGCGTGATAGCGAGAACGGCAAGCGCTATGGCCAGCGCGATCGCAAGACAGGCGTGATCCTGTCGGCCTACGGGTTCGATCTATCGCCAATGGCGAGCCGCTACGAGGAGCTGGTGGCCATCGGCGACGCCCTGGAGCTGCGCCACCGCCAACTCCGCCAGCAGCGGAAGTCTATCACGGCGGATCGGCGGGAAACCCGGCGGCTCGCAGCCGATGCGATGGAGAGCGGCCTCAGCGGCTACGACTGGGAAGCCGCGCTGGACAGCGCTCGGCATACGGATACGCGGGACTACGACCTCGCGCACCTACAGGCGCTGGCGGACCGGACCCGAGAGCTTCGGCAGGCTGTGGAAAAGGCCTGGCTGGTCGCCAAGGCTGAGGACCAAGAACGTCACGAAGTGCAAGAATCCGACCCCACGGGGGCGGATGAGCGGCCCCACATATTACCTACAACAGAGAGAAATATCGATAAATCGAGAACGTATACGGCTTTCCGGAAAGATGTAGCTTCGGGTGTGGATAAGTCTGGGGACGATGCGCTTGATGCCGTCGTTCGAGGATCGAGTGAGCGTATCCGTGTCGAACTGGTCATCGACGCCCTTCCAGAATTGAAGACCTTCATGGGCGGGGAAGGGGAGGGGGCGGGTTGGCGCGACGTCCATGCCGCTGCGATGCGTGCGCGCCATGTGCTGAAGATCCATCCTCGGCTTTGGACGCAGGCAGTCCAGGCGCTCGGGATTGATAACGCCTCCGCGGCAATGGGTTATACCTTGGCCAACCATGTCGACGGCCGTCTTCACGGGACACCGGGAGGGTATTTTCACGGGCTGGTGGAGCGGGCGCGGAGCGGCCAGCTCCATCTTCGAGACTCTCTGTGGGGCAAACTCGGCCGACCCAAATGCGCCGCAGCGAAGGAAGCCTATACTGCGCGGCATCGGTTTGGCGGGCGCGAGGCTGCGCGGTGACTGGGCGTCATACACACCATAAGCGATCATTGCGTTCGCCCCCTGAACGGGGGCAACTTCCGGAAAAGGGCGGTTGCGGTGGAGACGGCCGTCGTCACAGAGGTTCTACTGCAGAATGACGAAGCTCTTCTCCGAGGGGCCGGACCCGATTGATGTCGCCGTAGGTATCCGCGTGCGGGAATTGCGGAAAAAGGCAGGCTTGTCCCAAGAGAAGCTTGCTGAGGCACTGGGAGTAACATTTCAGCAGGTGCAAAAGTACGAACGGGGCACTAACCGTATATCCGCTTCCATGTTGGTTCGTACCGCGCGGGCACTCAATGTCTCGCCAGGTAGTCTCCTGCCGGAGGAGGGCGGCCCGACCCCACAAAGCCCAGCCGTGCTCGGAATCATCGCTCAGATGCGGGGGTTGAAGAGCTGGTCGAAAACTATTCTCGTATTCGATCGCCGAAGCTCCGGCGGGCTCTGCTGCAGTTGTCCCGTCACCTCGCCGCCCCTGAAAGCCGCAGCGAGGACGAGGCCTGAGGCGATCAGGCCGGGACTTCTGCGCCGGCGGCGAGGGTCTCGTCTCGCCAAGCGAGGGCTGCACGCGCCGTCAGGGCGCTAGGTTCCCCCATGTTCACGCTGACGCCGTCGCCGTCGGAAGGCGTGAACGTCACCCACACGAGCCCCTCGTGGTCAGGGCCTGTGACGCGCGCGTCTTCCAGGCCATCGAGGAGCTGTTTGATCGCTTCCAGCTCGTCGGTGTTGGCCATGCCTCGATCCTCAGCGCGGGTGCTAGAACAGGTTAAGCGGTAGGACGGAGGCGAGCCAGGCGTTGATCGGTCGCATCTGGAGCCGCACCAAGATCGGCGCCGAGGACCCGACCCATGTGCAACCGTTACGGCTTCACCCTTCCGATCCGCGAGCTCGAAGCGGCTCTGCGGAGCTTGAAGCTGCCTCTGGTCGATCCGCCGGCGGGGCGGTTGCCGAACCTGGAGCCGCGCGAGCAAATCCGGCCGACCGATGTCGCGCCCATCCTGCGTCCCTGGGAGGGCGGCTTGCAACTCGTCGAACGGCGGTGGGGTCTGATTCCCTGGTTTCATCGGAGAGACATCAAGGCTTGGAAACCTTTGACCACCAACTGCCGGGGTGAGACCGCCTCTACGACCCCGACCTTCAAGGAAGCTTTTCGACGCCGCCGGTGCCTGGTTCCCGCGACACACTTTTTCGAGTGGACTGGGCCGAAGGGCGCGAAGACGATGTGGCGCTTCAAGCGCGCGGAGCAGCCCTGGTTTGCTTTCGCAGGTCTCTGGGATCGCGCCGATCTTCCCGACGGTCCGCTGGAGAGTTTCACGATCATAACGAGCGCGCCCGGACCCGACGCTGCGAACTACCACGATCGCCAGCCGGTGATCGTTGAACCCGACGACTTTCGCGCTTGGCTAGACCCTACGCAGCCTGCTGACGATTTTCTCCGGCCGCCTGGCGACGGCGGCCTCCTGAGCATTAACGAAGAGCGAAAGCCGGTAGTAGACGGGAAGAGTTAGGCCCGTGTGTCGGCGACTCCAAACCTTGCGTTATGAGCCTCAGAGACAAAAGCGGCTCAGCTTTAGAACGAGGGGTACGCTGACTCCAAACTCTGACCCGCTGACTTCAAACCCTGCCGCAAAGATTCACCCGCGATCAGGCCCGCACCGCTCTGGCGATGAAGGCGCGTACCGCTTCTACGCCGGCCGGTTCCCGGCGACGATCTCGGCGCTGATGCCGGCCAGCGAAGCGTGGAGCAACGCCTTGATAAGCCGCGAGAAGGGCTGTTTTCGCGTGTAACTTCGGGAATAAGCCCTAGCGCTGATGTCGGGCTTTGGTCTTCGTTAGCGCCGGCGGCATCACGAAGACCCGGTGCGAGGAAGTCGCTCAGGGTTCAGCGTCCAGAAGCGTTGGGTCAGCGATGCGCTCAAGCTTTTCAGGCCCTCGCCGTTGTTTAGGTATCGCAGGTACCTGTGGTGCTGGATGTCGAAGGGTATATCCTGCGGTGACTGAGTGATGGGGATCACCAGCTTGCCGAGGGCGTGGGCTACGCCGGCCTCATAGAAGACGTTCGGGTTCTTGTTGGTGAAGTCGCAGACCACGATCTGCGCGCGGAAAATCAGGCTGAAGATGTCCTGGATGACCGCTTGGTGCTCCCATATGTCCTTCGCGCGCAGGCAGCGCAGGTCGGCCCGTTGGGCGGCGCTGCGAACGGCTTCGAACACCGGCTCGAACTCCGGCGAGAACGGGCTCATCACCGCCACCAGGTCGCTCTCCACCGAACCGTCGGGCACTTCGAACACGCTCGGCGTGAACGTGATCTTGCGGGATTGGCTGGGCGCGGTCGATATGTTCTCACCGGGCTCGCCATATCGGCGCTCGATGAACGTCGTGACAGTATGATAGTTGTCGCTCTGCTCTGCGATCTCAAACAGCACGGCGAAGGCATAACCCTCGTAATCGTCATCTCCAAAGCTTAGAGAGCGAAGAAGCCGGCTGTGGTTCTGAATGAGATGGAGACTGTTGGTCCGAGTGCCGAGGACCATCCAGTCGCTGGAGGTGAACTTTGCGGCTGCGACTTCGGCCAACTGGCTTAGCCGAATCCGCTGTCCTTGAGAGAGGGTGTCGAAGGCCATACCGTCCGAGCGCGCCGAGGTACGGTGCAATTCTGACGCGTAGGACTTTGGCAGGCAATAGGCATGGCGTGAACACATGCTTGGGCTCAGAGCGGCGGGATTTCCTCAACTCAGACCCTCTCCGAGGCGCCCCGGTTGTGGCTGGGGGCGCCAAGGTCTGTGACATGGACGGCGCTAACGCGAGGGAACTGTGGTCGCCTGAAGGGCCGCTCGATGGCGGCGGTCGAGCGTGAAGAACGTCGAAATTAAATCCTTGAAGTGCCGCGTTGCGAGCGGGCCGCTGATCGTCGAGCATGTGCGGATGGTCATCATCCCTGAGAGGCTTTCGACCGGGGACGCTGAAGCGGCGGCTAGAGTCCACCGCGTGAGTTTCGATGAGCGCCTGCCGTGGCTGACAGGCCTTCACACGCCCGACGAGGACCAGAACTATTTCGCCAACGTAGTGTTCAAGGAATGCGATGTTTGGGGCGTGTATGTTGGTGATCAGCTCGCAGGGTTCATCGCATTCCGAAAAGGTTGGATTGACCAGCTCTACGTTCTGCCTGACTATCAACGGCAAGGCGTTGGGGCAGCGCTGTTGAAATTGGCTCAAGCCAGTTTTCCTGAGCTCGCCCTATGGACGTTTAAGAGGAATGAAGAGGCTCGGCGTTTCTACGAGAGCGCAGGGTTTGTGTCGGTCGAACAGACTGACGGCCAGCGTAACGAAGAGCGCGAGCCGGACATGCGATACGTGTGGCGGCGGCCATGATCGACCTACCGGCTCGATCTAACGCCCCGAGGCCTGCGCGTATGAGCCGGCGGGAGGGCGCTCCAGCTTCAAAAGGACCTCTCGGTCGCTAGGCGGCCCGCTCGTCAGGACCAGCGTCGAGGCGCGGCCTCCGCACCGACATCTGAAGCCTCTTGTCGCGAAGACAGCCTCCCAGTCCGCTGTCCAGCTGGCTCCATATCGCCAGCGCTCAATGTTGGGGCTAGCGACCCGCCCGCAGGTCCCGCAGGTCGCACTAACCTCGAAGGGCGCGCGCGACGTGGTCTCCGGCGTCAGGGCGCCGTCGTGGGCTCTGGTGACGCGCACGTCCGTCATCGGAAGTCTCTGGTCGGCACCTTGATGCCGGAGCCGAGCCGGAGATCGCGGTTGAAATCCTCCTTCGGGCGCGGCGGCGCGGGAAACCGCGCATCCGGGCCGCCGCCGTGAGAGGCTCCGTCGCCGCGGCCCGCGAGGGATCGAGACGTGGTTCTGCGGGCCCAGGCTGGATCGGCCGCCGACGCTGCGGAGCTCGGAAGACAGATCGTGCAGCTTGTAGCTAATGACGTGGGTGGTCCCGCCTTCCCGCTGGAGGCGCCCCTCCACCGAGATCATGCCGGCCGAGAGGATCAGGCGCCGCTGCTTCTCGAACAGCTGCGGCCAGACCACGAGGTTCGCGACCCCGGTCTCGTCCTCGATCGTGATGAACATGACGCCCTTGGCCGAGCCGGGTTTCTGTCTCACGAGCACAAGACCTGCGACGTGGCAGCGCCGGCCGTCGCGGATGCGCTCGGTCTCGCCGCAGGTCACGATCGCCCTGCCCTGCAGCGACGCCCGCAGGAAGCTGACAGGGTGGCGGCGGAGCGTCAGGCCGATGTGGCCATAGTCCTCCACCACCTCGCGGCCTTCACCCATCGGGCGCAGCCGGACGGCCGGCTCAAGGACCTCGGGCTTCAGACCACCCTCGCGGGCGTCAGCCGCGGCGAACAGCGGAAGGGCGGTGTCGCGCAAGGGCTTGATGGCCCACAGCGCGTCTCGCCGATTGAGACCCATGCCGGCAAGGAAGGCGTCGGCATCGGCCAGGCGCTCAAGGGCGGCGACGGACGCGCCAGAGCGCCGCGCCAGCTCCTCAACCGAGGTGTAGGGCTGGTCGGCGCGGGCCACGACGATCTTCGCGGCGTCGTCCTCGCGGAGCCCCTTGGCCAGGCGTAGCCCGAGACGAACGGCCAGCCGGTCCTCGTCGCCCGTGGGCTCCAGGGTAGAGTCCCAGCGGGACCGGTTCACACAGACGGGGCGAACCTCCACTTCATGCTCCCGCGCGTCGCGCACGATCTGGGCCGGGGCGTAGAAGCCCATCGGCTGGGCGTTCAAGAGCGCGCAGCAGAACACATCCGGATGCCAGCACTTCATCCAGCTCGAGGCGTAGGAGATCAACGCGAAGCTGGCGGCGTGGGACTCGGGAAAGCCATAGCTCCCGAAACCTTCCAGCTGCTTGAAGGTCTGCTCGGCGAAATCCCGCTCATACCCGTTGTCGACCATGCCTTCAATCAGCTTGTCCTTGAAATGCGAGACGCCGCCGGTGAACTTGAAGGTCGCCATGGCCCGGCGCAGCTGGTCCGCCTCCCCTGGAGTGAATCCGGCGCAGACGATGGCCAGGCTCATGGCCTGTTCCTGGAATAGCGGCACGCCGAGCGTCTTGTGGAGCACCGCCTCCAGCTCCGGCTTCGGGTAGGACGGCTGCTCGAGCCCCTCGCGGCGGCGCAGATAGGGATGCACCATATCGCCCTGGCTCGGTCCCGGACGCACGATCGCCACCTCGATCACCAGATCATAGAAACGGCTCGGCGCCAGACGCGGCAGCATCGCCATCTGGGCCCGGCTCTCGATCTGGAAGGTCCCGAGCGTGTCCGCCTTGCGGATCATGCGGTAGGTGCGCGCGTCCTCCGCCGGAATGGATGCGAGATCGAGGCGGGTGTCCTTGTGCTTGGCGAGGAGCTCAAATGCGATCCTCATGCAGCCGAGCATCCCAAGACCCAGCACATCGACCTTCATGAAACCCAGCGCGTCGATGTCGTCCTTGTCCCATTCGATCACCTGGCGATCGTCCATGGCCGCAAGCTCGATCGGCACGAACTCGTCCAGTCGATCCTGGGTGAGCACGAAGCCGCCCGGGTGCTGGCCGAGCTGACGGGGCGTGAGCAAAAGCTCGCGCGCCAGCTCCAGCGTCAGGCGCAGCCGCCGGTCCTCAAGATTCAGGTTCAACTCGGCCGCGTGGCCCTCCTCCACGCCGTCCTCGCTCCAGCCCCAGACCTGGCCGGCCAGGGCGCTCGTCACGTCCTCGGTCAGCCCGAGCACCTTACCGACGTCGCGGATGGCGCCCTTGGGCCTGAACCGCATCACCGTGGCGCAGATCGCCGCGCGGTTCCGGCCGTAGGTCTCGTAAATCCATTGGATCACCTCCTCGCGCCGGCCTGCCTCGAAGTCGACATCGATGTCGGGCGGCTCCTTGCGCTCCTGGCTGACGAAGCGCTCGAAGAGGAGATCGTTGCGCTCGGGATCGATGGAGGTGATGCCGAGCACGAAGCAGACCGCCGAGTTGGCGGCTGAGCCCCGCCCCTGGCAGAGGATGCCCTGCCCTCGCGCGAACTGAACGATCGAGTTCACCGTCAGTAAGTAGGGCGCGTACTCCAGCGCCCCAATCAGCTGCAGCTCGTGGCGCAGCTTACCCGTGACGGTCTCCGGCACCCCGTCGGGATAGACCCGCTCGGCGGCCTCCCAGGTCAGCTTCTCCAGCGCCTGCTGGGCGGTCAGGCCGGGGATCAGCGACTCCTCGGGATAGCGGTACTTCAGCTCGTCGAGACTGAAGGTGCAGCGCTCGGCCAGCTGAAAGGAGCGGGCGAGCGCTTCGGGGTGGCGGGCGAACAGCCGCGCCATCTCCTCGGCGCGCTTGAGATAGCGATCGGCGTGCCGCTCGCGACGGAACCCCACGTCGTCGATCGTGGTGTGCTCACGGATGCAGGTCACCACGTCCTGCAGGATGCGCTTGTCCGGCGTGGCGAACAGCACGTCGTTCGTCGCCACACTCCGCACTCTCGCGCTCGCCGCCATGTTGGCCAGATGGTGGAGGCGGAGCGCGTCGCGCGGCCGCCGGCGCAGCGTCAGGGCCATGTAGGCCCGGTCCCCGAACATGCCGGCGAGCCGGCGGAGGCGCAGCGCGCAGGTCTCGTCCGCCTCGTCCGGAATGAGCATGGCCAGCATTCCCTCCGACCATTCCTCCAGGTTCTCCCAGGACAGCTCGCAGGCGGCCTTGCCCGCCCTGCCCTTCCCGATCGTCAGGAGTCGACAGAGCCGGCCGTAGGCGGCCCGATCGGTCGGATACACGAGAAGAGCGGTCCCGTCGGTGAGGTCGAGCCGGCAGCCGACCACGGCGCGCACGCCGGTCGCCTTGGCCGCCTGATGCGCCCGCACGATCCCCGCCAGGCTGGCCCGGTCGCAGATGGCCAGCGCCTCGATCCCGCACAAAGCCGCCTGCGCGAACAGGTCCTCCGGGCTGGACGCGCCGCGCAAGAAGCTGAAGTGGCTGGTGACCTGCAGCTCGGCGTAGCGGGCCGCCGCCGAGCGGCTCACGCGAAGAGGCCGTGAAGGAACCAGGAGAGATCGCCCGTATGGGCGAGCTCGCCATCGCCCTGGCGGAACAGCCAGAACCGCTCCCCGGCCTCGTCCTCGACGCTGAAGTAGTCGCGCACCGCCTCAATCTCGGGATCGCGCTTCCACCACTCCCCGAAGATTCGCTCAGGACCGTCGGCGACCTTCACGCGCCGGCGCTGGCCCCGCCAGGTGAAGGCGACGGGCGGCTGGTCGGGCAGCACCGCCAGGGCGTCCACGCGCTCGGGCGGGGACAGAAGCCGAGACGGCCGTGGCCATCGCGCGGGCCAAGTCCTGCCGGTGGCCGGCGAGATCGCGCCGATACGGCGGACCGACCGCTCCGGAAGGTCGCTGTCGACGGGCGCCAAGCGATAGACCTTTCCGGCCCCGAGCCGGTTGGCCAGCACGTCGACGAGGCCCGAGACGTCTATCGCTTCGCTGAATGTATCCAGGGAGGTGACCGTCTGGGTCGCCGCGAGCGGCTCCGTCAGCGGCGCGGCGATGGACATGGCCTCGATCCCAAAGCCGGGGTCGATGGACCCGAGCTTATCTCTGAAGAGGCGAACCAGGCGTTGGGGGTCGCGCAGCGGCGCGGCCGTGCCGATCCGGACGGCCTCTCGGCGGCCGTCCACCCGCTCGCAGACGAGGTCGAGCTTGCGCGCTCCCAGCCCTCGCCCCTCCAGCTCCCGGCAGAGGCGCTCCACCAGGTCGGCCGTCTTGCGTGCGATCGTCTCGAGAGCCGAGATGGGTTCGAAGAAGGGGCGGCGCACCCGCACCAGCTCCGGGGCGCTGATGGGATCGAAAGCCTCGCCTAAGCGGCCATGGGCCTGGTCCAAACGTCGGGTCAGGCTTGGGCCGAACCGCAGCGCCAGCGGCGCGCGCGGCATGCGCTCCAGATCGCCGATCGTCTCCAACCCGAGCTTGCTCAGGCCCTCGACGGCGTCTTCCTGCAACCGCAGCGCCGCGACCGGCAGGCCGTCGAGGTCGGGGCTCACCTGCCCCCTCGTGGCCACGACCGCCCTTCCTGCTCCGTACCGCGCCAAGGCCCAGGCGGCGCCCTGGGTGTCCGCCATCGCTGCCCGGGCGTGCGCGCCGGCGCGCTGCAGCCTGCCCAATAGGTCCTGCAGCAGCTCGGTCTCGCCGCCGAATAGGTGGGCCACCCCAGAGGCGTCGATCCAGAGGCCGTCCACGCCGTCGACGGCGACCAGGGGCGAGTAGCGCCGCAGCGCCCAGAGCGCGATCCGCTCCAGCGCGGCGTCATCCTCGGCCGGCTGGTGGTCGACGACCGTCAGGCCCGGTACGCGGGCTTGGGCTTGCGCCAGCGCGAGGCCAGGGTGAACGCCTAGGGTGCGCGCGGCCTTGTCCGCGTCGACCACCACCTTTCTGGCGCCCACTCGGCCGGCGACCACCACGGGGGTCTCAGCCGGCGGCGCGTCGGCGCCCTTGGCCCGTCGCCAGTGATCGCTCGGCCAGCTCGACAGGTACAGCGAGATGACCCGTCTCATCGCAGCCCTCCAGCTCCCACTCGCACGCTTGAGCTCCTCGGCACCGCATCATCTCCACCAGCCAGCGCGGCCGTCCCATCAGGCCCGGCACCGCCTCCCGCGTCGCCGGCAGGGCCGAGACACGCCAGCGGCTGACCGAGGCGGTCGGCTGGCCGTAGTCCGCCGCCGCCGAGGGAGTGCGCCAGCGCCGAACGGCAAAGGCGGTCGTACCGCCCTCCTCCGCGGCCAGCTGCAGGCGGCGAGAGGCCGTCATGGCCAGGCCACCCACTTCCCCAACCACGGCCGCGAGCCCGCCGTGGCGGAGCCCGTCCTCGAGCACGGTCAACACGCTGCGTTCATCGCCCGCTTCCGCGAAGATGACCCGCTCGGGGTCTAAGCCGACGCCGGCGAGCGCCGGTGCGAACAGGTCCCGCTGGCGCAGGCACCAGAGGACCGGCCCATCCATCCGGGCCAGCACGCCGCCCACGAACAATACGGCGGCGGCCCCATGCACCGCGCCCGGGCCGCCGCCGGCGACCTCGTGCAGTGCGCCCGTGCGAATGCCGCCGGCTGGCAGCTGAGCGTCCACGGCGGGCACGCCAAACGGGATGCAGCCCTGGGCCGAGCGATGCGACCGCTCAACGGCCGCGATCTGCGCCCGTAACGTCTCCAGGGATGATGGTCGTGCAGTCTTACCCATGACGAACCTGCCGGCGATCCAAGAGCCGACGTTCCCTATTCGTTCCGTCGCAGCTCGGAGTCAACGCGCAGGCCAAAGCGCCTTGTGGAAAACTCGCTTCGTTGCGTCCGGTTATCGCTCTCAGCCGATCAGGCCGGATCACATGGTCCGAAGTTAGAGGCGTCATCCCCCTCAGCAGCGGAGGTAAAAGCGGCCCATGTCGCGAGGATGTCTCCTTGACCCTCGTCCGTTTCGGATGCGGCGACCGCCAACAATCCCAGCAAGCGGCTAAACTCGCCACGAGGAACAACACCCTTTCGTTCTAAGAGCACTCCGATCAAAGCGAGGGCCGTCCCCTGGGCCTTTACTAGGGTGATGTCCATGGTCGGCTCCGGCACCTAAATTGAAAGAGCGACGACTGTCAGCACGACGGCGGCGATTACACAAAAGAGGATGAGACCGTTTCTTCTCAGAAAGTATCCCACGGCTGCTCCGTCGAAGGATGGCCCCACTCTCCCGGGCAGCCGGATGGGCCTAACCGGGGGTTGTGCCCGACAAATGCTCAGATGTGGCTGCCGTACAAGTTAAATCTGATAAACTCGGTTTGATGATCCGTCGCACCTGCCCCCAATGGACATGCGGCGGCTGGTCGGGACAAATCTGCGGCGTGCGCGAAAGGCCAAAGGCCTTACGCAGGAACAGCTGTCGGAGCGAACAGGTGTCGCTCAGCAACATCTGAGCGAACTAGAAACCGGGAAGGGGAACCCAACCGTGGTAACGCTCTATGAACTGGCGCAGGTTCTCGACGTAACCGTTGCCGCGTTAGTCACGCCGGTGGAGCAGAGCGACGTCACTGATTGACGGCGCGGAAGCCTTCCATCCCGCTGTTATCTGGCCGGAGCAACGCTCTTTAGCGCGAGACCTTGCTGTCGGTCTCGTCGGCCTGCAGGTCTTGGTAGGAGGCGTAGACGGTCGCGCTGGCCACGCCATGAACCAGCCTCAAGAGGTCCTCCGCTAGCTCGTCGAGATCCTCGTCCCGAGAAGGATCGAACGTCGAAGTCGGCTTCAATTCTATGACGGCGTAGACGCGGCGCATGACGCAGCGTGTCCCAAGGTCGAGTGAACCGCAAGCTGCGCTAGCCGGACCAGCTGATGCGGGGCTAAGCTGCTTTTGGGCGCGGATCGCGTTTCTCGGCCCGTGGGCTGTTACGATCGCAACGCCTGCCTTTCGGGAAGGCCCACATGGTGATCCTGCCGATGCTTGCCGCCGCGCCCTTCTTGGCGCCTCCGCCCGGTTTCCGCCAAGCCGATGGCGAATCTCACGGCTGTTCAGAAAGGGCCCTGCCGACTTGAGCTCAACGGCAAGCCGCTGGCGTGCGCCGTCGTCGCTTACGCGTTTGCGCCTTCACTCGGGCGGTCCAGCTTCAACGCTGCGATCGCTGGCGACGCTTTCGGGTTCTCGGGCTTGATCCTGCGTCCGAAGGGACCGGGGGTGTCGACGCTCTCGGTCGACACGCTCGTCGCCCATCGCGCGTCCCAGAGTGTCCATTAGCCGGCGGCAGGTCAGTGCAGGGCCACCACTTCGCCCGACCACGCCAAGCTGCTGAATGTCTCCTGTCGTGCGACCGCCAAGAGCGGGACCTGGACTCTCGCTTTCGAGGCCGACAAGAGCGCTACGGCCTTCATCGCTCCGTAGCGAGGCCAGCCGGGGTGGCGATGATGATCCTTAGCGCGCGTTGCGCTGGGACGTCGGGCTCGGAGGTTGAGGACGGGTGACCTGCCCGCCGGCGCGGGTGGAGACAGGCGGCATCGGAATGCGCGGCTGCGAGGTCGGCAGGACGTGGCCCTCTTCGACGCGAGAGGGCTTGCCGAACGGCAGTCTAATCATGAGCGTCCTCGTCAGGCTGGACCACGTAGCTGATCATATAGTCCTTCGCGCCCTGAAGCGCACGGTCTTCCAATTTGGTCAGGGGCGGGAGCGATGCACCTTGGAAGCTGCGCTTGCGCGCCTCCAACGCCTTCTTCTTGAGAGTTATCGTGCGCTTGTGAATCTCCTCGTCGCTGATGGAGGTGCGAGATACCTTCAGCCAGTCCGCCTCGGCGACCAAAGCGAGACCTTCCAGGTCCGGTCCCAGGGTGGCCAGAGCCTTCAGCCGGGCCCGAAAGGGAAAGTAGGGGCGCACAGCCGTGAACGCCTGTGAGAGCAAGACCACGATGCTCGCGGCGAAGGCCAGGTTGTGATTGGCGGCCCAAGTCGACACCGCGCCGAGCGACGTCACGGCTGCACCGATGTTCAGCCAGCGTTCGGTCCGCTCCACTCGAGCATGGTAGTAGCCGATGTAGAGCGCATCCCGCTTCAAGCGACTGAACTCGTCCCAGTATCGCTGCTGCAGATCGAGGGTGTTCAAGCACGTCGCCTGGCGGTTGGATGGTGTCGCCAGCCTATAGCACGCCGGCGGGCGAACGTGTGGGGATAGACCTGCCCGTGGGACTGTCCCCACCACGCATGAAGGAGGGAGGGCTCGGGCGATCGGCTCGGATTTCGAGCTTGAAGGTGAGGTGCTAGGATGAGCCGACCCGATTGCAACGGTCAGCTGGGGAGACGCTGACATGACGCTGCACGCCATCGTCGCCGCCTGTCATGGCGATCTGTACGAAGGCGGGTATCGGGCGAATATCCCCTACCCCGGCCATTCCAAGCACGACCGCAGCGTGTCGCTGCTCCTGAACAGCGACACCGGCAAGATCGTCGTGCGCTGCTTTTCCGAGAACAAGGGCAGCGGCGACTGGAAGGTGGTCATGGATGACCTCTTCCGCCGCGGACTGATCGACCGGGACCACAAGCCGACCGGGGCTGGCTCGCTCGCCGGGCCGGGTGCGGAGCTGCACCTTCCGCCGAGCTCGTCTTCGGAGAAGCTGGCCGCCGTGCACTGGATCTGGGACCCGGCCGTCCCCGCCCCGCGCACCCTTGCGGAGCGCCACATCCGCCTGCGCCACATCCGACGCGACATCCCCGGACCCGAGGTGCTGCGCTTCAACGGCCAGACCTCCACGAGCGTCTACAAGCGCGACTTCAAGGTGAGGCGGCCGGCGCTGCTCCTGGCCGTGCGCGCGCCCGACGCCGAGCTCGCCGGGCTGGAGATCACCTACCTCCAGCCGAACGGCCGGCGCGTGGAAACAGGTCTCAAGACGCCGCGGAAGAACATGGGCGTGATCCCGCCCAGCTCCGCGGTCCGCATCGACGAGCCCGGGCCCGAGATGCTGGTGGCCGAGGGCTTCTTCACCACCCTGTCGGCGACCGAGCGCTTCGGCCTGCCTGGGTGGGCGCTCCTGTCCATCCGCAACCTGAAGACCTGGACCCCGCCGGAGGGCGTCAGGTCGGTCCTGGTCGCCGGCGACAACGGCGCGCCTGGTCGCGAGGCGGCCGCCGTCCTGGTCGATCGGCTGCAGCGCGCCGGCGTCGCGGCGCGGGCGGAGTTTCCGCCGGCGGGCTTCGACGATTGGAACGCCTGGGCCGCCGCCGAAGCGGTCAGGCGCGAGCGCGTGGAGGCCTGATATGACCGTCCAGCCCATGATGCCGAATGATGACTGGGCGGCGCTGAAGCGCCTCCTCGAGGTGGCGCGCCACGACACCCACCAGGCTCGCTACTGCGCGGATTTCCTCCTGGCCTGGTGGAATCCGGACAGCTGCGGAGGGTTCAAACTCACCAACCTCTGGGGTCTGGACGGCGACTTGCGCGACGCCATGGTGACGGTGATGGGCTTTATCGCCCGCCACCAGGTGTATCCGGACCGGCTCGGGCTTGGCCCGGAGTTCGAGGCGCTCGTTCGGCTATGGCGCCCGCAGCTGGTGGCGGCTGCGGAGGAAGCGACCGGCTAAGCGGACCGGCTCCGTTTAAGCCGGCGACGGGCCGCTGCGTCAGCTGATCCCGGTGATGGACACCCAAGGGAACGGTGACCGGCGGCGCTTCACATCTGCCTTGCAAACATAGCCGCCAATCGGCTCGCCATGCGCGTCCGCCGGGTAGATTTCGTAGCCGAGCTTCGCGGAGGCGGGCGGAATGAGTCTAGCCACATACCGCCCAGGGCCCAACGGCTCGGGTGCGGGAGCTCCGGTTGTCAGGAGGATTTTTCGGGGGAACATCAGGTTGAAGCGGATGTCGCTAGGTAGCTTGGTCATGACCCGACCTTGCCAGACCGGCGGCCCAAAAGTCGAAATTCACGTGCGTCGAGCCTGCGTCGAGGCGGGAGAAGGGAGGAAGGGAGGGGGTCGGGCGACCCCACAAGGGCAGGATGAGCCTCGCCCGGGCGTCGAGACCCCGACCATGACCGAGATCGTCCCCTCAGAGAGCCCCGCCGCCGACGTCGCCACCCCGGCGGCGCTGACCACGTCCGAACTGCAGTACGTCCCCTTACGCGATCTCGCGATCGCACCTGAGAACCCGCGGGCGCGCGACGCGGCCGATCCGGGCATTCCCCGCCTCGCGGCCACCATCAAGGCGGTCGGCGTCCTGATCCCCTTGCTGGTGCGCCAGGGGGCGAAGCAGAACGAGAAGCCGGCCATGGTGATCGACGGTCGCCGGCGACACCTCGGCCTGACCGCGCTCCTGAAGGAGGGCGCGGTGACGGAAGACTACCAGGTCCCGGTGATCTTCTCCGCCGACAAGGGCATCCAGGCCGCCGCAGGCGTGGTAGCCAACGAGGAGCGGATTCCGATCCACGTCGCCGACGTGATCGTGGCGATCGGCAAGCTCCGCAAGCAGCGCTACAGCGACGCCGACATCGCCGCTGCCCTCGCCTACGACGAGGCGGACGTGAAGAAGCTGCGGGCGCTCAGCGAGCTCGCCCCCCAGGCGCTGAAGGCGCTGAAGGAGAACTGCATCAACCTCGGTCACGCGCGCCTACTCGCGCGGATCTCCGACAAGGCCGTCCAGCGCCAGCTTGCCGAGCACGCCCTGGCCTATCGCTCGCTCCCCGAGCACCTGGTTCACCAGCACCTCGCCTCGAACCGCGTCGATGTGAATGACGACCGCCTGTCTCTCGTCAGCCTCGACGCCTACCACGCGGCCGGCGGCCGACTGGAGGGCGACCTGTTCGGCGAGCTGCCCGATGTGGTGCGCGACCCCGGCGTGCTGCAGGACGCTTGGCTGGCGCGCATCCAGCCTGTCGTTGACGGCCTGAAGGCCGCGGGCCTGCAGGTCTTCCACGCTCAAGGGCGCGGCTACGGCTCCCCGGAGGGTTTCGAGCGCATCCCCTACGTCTACCACCCTCAGCTACAGCCCGCGGCTCGCGACGCGCTGGCCGCCGCGCGAGCGGCCCGGGACGCGGCGCACCATAAGGTCACACGCGCCGATCTGGTGCAGCGCGACGACCTGACCGTCATCACCGACTACCTCCTCGCGCTGCGCGACGAGGCGGCGGCTCCGTTCCCCAGGCGGCAGGTGGGCGCCGTGGCGATCTTCCCTGACGACCGCACCGGCCTGTGCGCGGAGTTCTTCCTGCAGGAGGCCATAGAGGACTTGGAGGTCGACGACGAAGCCGACGAGAGCGATGGCGATGAGGTGGGCGAGCTGGCCGACAGCTTCAGCCACCGCAACCTGGTTGAGGTTCCCAAGGCTGACGTCGACGTCGAAGGCTGCAGCCACGCCCTGCACGAGATGCAGACTGACGTCGGCACCCGGGGCTTGATGCGGGACCTGGCCGACAACCCGGGCGCAGCGTTGACCGCGATCGTGGCCCACCTCTTCAAGCACCTAGTCCTACAGCGCGACCGAGGTGAAGAGTCCGCCCTGCGGCTTCAGGCGGAAGCCTACTCGAGGACGGGGTTCCAGCCGATCGACGCTCTGGACGGCGAGGTCCGACGCCGCCTGCAGGCGCACAAGCGAGCCTACGCCGAGTCCGGCCTACGCCCGATCCCCTGGGTCGAGACCCTGGCGTTCGGAGAACGGATGGCGCTCCTCGCCGAGCTGACCGCGCTCACCCTGAATCTGCGGGAGGTCAGGACCACCAACATCCGCCACGGCGCCCGCGCGGAGGCGGCCGAGATCGCCGAGCTCTGCGGCTACGACATCACCCAGCACTGGACGCCCGACGCCGCCTACCTTGCGGTCCACTCCAAGCCCCAGCTCCACGCCATGCTGGAGGAGATGAAGCTGGACGATCCGCGCGCCGCCGGCCTGAAGAAGTCCGAGCTCGTGACCTTCACGAGCGAAGCGGCGGCCGAGCGGCTGTTCGCGCCTGCTGTCCTCTCCTGGCCAACGGCGGCTCCCCTTTCGAGCGAGGTCGCTGATCCGCCGGCCGCTGCGGGAGCGGAAGAGGGCCAGACCCCGCCCGAGGCGGGCGAGCCTGAAGGGGATGTCTACGCCTGGACCGAGCCCGACGCGATCGCCCTGGCAGCCTGACCTCCAGCCCGCCTCTTCGGAGGCGGGCTATCGTCTTAGTCCGCCGCAGACGGTTTGGGGGCAGGCAGGACGTAGAAGGCTTTCCTCTTCCGTGGGTCGCTCGCGCGGCTGCGGGCGACCGCGGTGGCCAAGACCATCACCAAGATCTCGGCGACGTTGAGGATGTTGGCGGTGTCCACCATGGCGTTGCGGGTCGCCAGGCTGTCGTCCGGGAACGCGAAGGCGTCGGCGACCATATTCGCTGATTGCAGGAGCATCATGAGGATGATCCAGTTCGCCTTCTGGAAGCGCAGCGCCAGAATGAGCAGCCCAGTCGACTCGAAGACGTTCACAATAACATCGAGCTGAAGCCGGCCTTCCTTCAGGGGGATATGAAGACCTGCAAGGACGCTGACGCCGGCCAGCTCCAGCGCAACCGTCAACGCAACCATGAGCAGGACGAGCCGGTGGACGACGGCTCCACGCGCGAGCGTGTAGCCGCCGCCCAGGACGTGCGCGACCAACATGGCGTAGTAGATCGTCCACGCCAGCGCCACGTCGCCGCCTCCGCCAACCGTTGCGACGGAGGCTAAGACAACCTGAGTTAGCGGCCCGTTAAGCCGCTGTTGATTTTTGTGCTACTGGAGCTTGCGCCGACTGGTCCGGCTTCCAGCCCACCATCTTCACGGGAATACGCAGCAGCCGCGCGATGGCGCTCAGACCATGGTGCGTGCCCACCAGCTCACCGTGCGCCTCTTGGATCAGCGCCAAGGCGCGGCCCACCCGCGCGGTCTCCTCGGCTCCCGTCACAACCCGAAAGGCCCTAGAGCCTTCTTGGCGTCATACAGCTCTTGAAGCAGGGCGCTGACCTTGATGGCCGCATCCTCGACCCCCTGTTCAGCGGCGTTCAGTCTGGTCTGAGCGCGACGTGCGACGATCTCTCGGTCCATGGTAGCCCTCCTGGCTTCACCGGAGGGCACGTTAACCCGCCGTTAAGCCTTTCGCTACGTCGGGTTGCGGGATGTCGCGACCCACGTCTAGCGCTTTGCCGAATTGCGGAACAGGCGCTGAACAGAATCCAACGGCTTGGGGTTGGGCGGGGTTTGCACCCGCGATTTAGCGGTTAGTGATTCGTTCCTCTGGAGGGGGAGGAGGGGCCGGATCGGCGGGTCGGATAAGGCGGAAGGAGGTCCTCCGCAGCCGACCGGAGCGCCCACCATGATCCGCCAGTACGGTCCCCAACGCCATCGGTACGAGACGGTGAAGGGCCGGACCCTCGCCGTTGGCACGATCCCGATCGGCAGCATCTTCCGCTATCAGCCGCCCCGCGCCGCACGGCCGGAGACTTACATGGTCGAGGCCTGGATGCCTCGCATGTACGCGCTGGGGGATCGCCGGGGCTTCCGGGCGATCCGGGGCGGCCACCTCGCCCAGGTGCGATCGCTCGCCACCGGCCGCCCGGCGCAGCTCTCCGACGCCATCATCCGCTTTGCGTTGGAGGCGTGACATGGGCCGCAGGAATCCCACCCGCGCCGAGTGTCGGGCCTACCGGCGTAAGATCTTGGCCGCGCTCGGCGTCAGCGGTCGCGAGCTCCATCGCATCGTCATCCGCGAGGGCTTCCTGGCATCCGGTCTCGACCGCGCCGAGTTCGCACAGATGCAGGCCGCCTTCCATGCCGTTCAGGGCCTTCAGTGGGCCACCGCGCGGAGCCGCCCGTGAAACGGGGCTTCTGGGTCCAGGATGCGATGAAGCGAGCCCACCAGCTCGACATCGCCTTGAGCTGACCCGGCCAGGAGAAGGGAGGGGGGAACCGGGCTTGCGAGCCCGGGGGGACCAGGAGGGATGAGCCCTCCGCCCCGGGTGAGCCGGACCACAACCGTGAGCGCCCTGCCCCTCTTCGGCCTGACCGCCACCTCCAAGGACAAGCCCGCCAACATCCTGTCCGCAGCCCGGGCGCTGACGCCCAACCTGGCGCGAAGCCGTGCGCTGGATCGCAAGCTGGTGGCTGCGACCATGACCATGGCGTTCGGCGCGACCGATGCGGAAGGGGCCTGGTCCTGGCGCGACGCCTACGACGCCATCGAGGCCGCTCTGGTGCTGCAGCTCCGCCGCCTGGCGCCCCAGATCGGGCGGATGGAGGATGCACCGGCCGAGATCGCCGCCCTCCTCGCCAACCTGACCGGCCTGACCCTGACCCACTCGCGCCGGAGCGAGGAACAGGTCGCGCTGGACCAGTTCTCGACGCCCCCCGAGCTCGCGATCGCCGCCGTGCTGGCCGCCCAGGTCCGCGCCGGCGACGTCGTGCTGGAGCCCTCCGCCGGCACCGGGCTGATCGCCGTGCTGGCCGAAGCCTGCGGAGCCGCCGTCCACCTGAACGAGCTCGCGCCCACCCGGGCCGCACTTGTGGACGGGCTGTTCAGCGCCGCCAGCCGGACCCGCCACGATGCGGTCCACCTTCCCGACCTGCTGCCGCAGTCGGGGAGCTTCCATGCCGTCATCGCCAATCCGCCGTTCAAGGCGCTGGCGTCCCACCTCTCCGCCGCGCTCGCCTGCCTTGCCGAAGGCGGACGCCTCTCGGCCATCGTGCCCACCCGCTTCTTCGAAGACGGCGCGGCCCTGCAGGCGCTCACGCGCCGCGGGCGCGTCGTCGCCCTGATCGCCTTCCCCTCGCGGGCTTACGCCAAGCACGGCACGAGCGTGGACACCGGCCTGATCGTGGTGGATCGTCAGGAGGGCGGCCACGCCGCCCTGCCTCCGATCACCTCCACCGAAACGCTTGCGGATCTCGCTCGCGCGGCGGCCGCCCTGCCGGCGCGCCCGACGGCGCAGGCTCGGCAGTTCCGCACGGTGGCGCCCGTCGCCATCCTGCAGCCGCGCGCTCGCGAGCTGGCGGGCCCGGCGAAGCGCCTGACCTTCCTTAGCTCGACCGCCCAGGTCGACTATGAGACGCGGGAGTGGACCGGCGAGGGCCGCGACGTCGGCCTGTTCCAGGCCTACCAGGTGGGCCGGATCGCCCTTCCGAACGCGCCGGCTCACCCGTCCCAGCTGGTGGAGGCGGCCGCCATGGCGTCCGTGGCGCCGCCGCGGCCGACCTATCGGCCCGTCCTGCCGGCGGCCGTCGTGTCGGACGGCCTGATCTCCGACGCACAGATGGAGACGGTGATCTACGCCGGCGAGGCCCACAGCGCGATGCTGCCCGGGTCCTGGGTCCTGGGGGAAGCCGCCCACGAGGTGAAGCTCGCTCCCGAGGACACGGAGGGCGCCGTCACCTTCCGCAAGGGCTTCATGATCGGCGACGGGACCGGCTGCGGCAAGGGCCGCCAGGTCGCGGCCATCATCGCCGACAACATGGCCCAGGGGCGCACCCGGGCAGTTTGGTTCAGCAAGAACGATCCGCTCCTGGATGACGCGCGCCGCGACTGGACGGGCATCGGCGGCTCGGCGACCGACATCTCGCCCCAGAGCGCCTGGAAGCAGTCGGACGCCATCCGGATGGACCGCGGCATCCTTTTCTCCACCTACGCCACGCTGCGCCAGCCGGGCCGGGGCGCGAAGCCCTCCCGCCTGGACCAGATCGTCAACTGGCTCGGCGCGGACTTCGACGGCGTGATCGTCTTCGACGAGTCGCACGCCATGCAGAACGCCGGCGGCGGCGAGAAGGGGGGGCGCGGGCTGAAGAAGCCTTCGCGGCAGGGCCTCGCCGGCCTGGCGATCCAGAACCGCCTGCCCAAGGCCCGCATCCTCTATGTGAGCGCCACGGGCGCCACGACGCCGGCGAACCTCGCCTACGCCTGCCGGCTGGGCCTGTGGGGCGGCCCGGAAGCGCCCTTCCTGTCCCGCGAGGCCTTCCTGGAGGCCTGCGAGAAGGGCGGCGTTGCTACCATGGAGTTGGTGTCACGCGAGCTGAAGGCCCTCGGCCTCTACATCGCTCGCTCGCTCTCCTTCGACGGGGTCGAGTACGAAGCGCTCACCCACGAGCTGACCGACCAGGACGTGGCCATCTGGGACGCCTGGGCGGACGCCTATCAGATCATCCACGCCCACCTTCGTGAGGCGTTGAAGAAGACGGGCGCCTGTGACGAGGAGGGCCAGCCCAAGACCAACAGCGCCACCTCGGCGGCCCTGTCGGCGTTCGAGTCCTGCAAGCAGAGGTTTTTCGCGGGCCTGCTCGCCGGTATCAAGGCGCCCACCCTGGTCGCCTCCATTCGCCAGGACCTCGCGCGCGAGCTCTCCTGTGTCGTCCAGATCGTTTCGACGAACGAAGCGGTGATGGAACGCCGCTTGTCGGAGATCGCACCGGAGGAGTGGTCCAACCTCAGCGTCGACCTCACGCCGAAGGACACCGTGCTCGATTACCTGATGGGGGCTTTTCCAACCGCCAAGATGGAGGAGGTGCGCGACGAGGATGGCCAGGTCTGCGGCCTGCGCCCTCTCATGGTGAACGGCCAGCCCGTGCAGAGCCAGGAGGCCCTCGCCCTGCGAGACAACCTCGTCACCGAACTGGCCTGCCTACCGGCCGTACCCGGCGTTCTGGACGCGCTCCTGGACGCCTTCGGGCCCGACCAGGTGGCCGAGATCACCGGCCGCTCCCGTCGCGTCGTGTCGCGTCACGGTCGGCGGATGGTCGAGCGCCGCGGCGCGGGTGCAGCGCGGGCCGAGACGGACGCCTTCATGACCGGGCGCAAGCGCATCCTGGTCTTCTCGGACGCCGGCGGAACCGGCCGCTCCTACCACTCCGACCTGAAGGCGGTGAACCAACAGCGCCGCCGCCATTACCTGGCCGAGCCGGGCTGGCGGGCGGACGCGGCCATCCAGGGCCTCGGCCGGTCACACAGGACCAACCAGGCCTGCGCGCCCCTGTTCACGCCCCTGACCACCACCATCCATGGTGAGAAGCGCTTCCTGTCCACGATCGCTCGGCGTCTCGACTCGCTGGGAGCGCTCACGCGCGGCGAGCGGCGAGCCAGCTCCAATGGCCTCTTCCGCGCCAGCGACAACCTGGAATCGCCTTGGGCGCGGCGCGCCCTGCAGGCCTTCTACTGGGCGCTCTACTCGGGGACCGTGGAAGGATGGACGCTGAAATCGTTCGAGGAGAAGACCGCGCTGAGCCTTATCAGCTCCGAGGGCGCGCTGCGCGACAGCGATGACCTGCCGCCGATGCACACCTTCTTGAACCGGCTGCTGGCGCTGCGAATCGCCGACCAGAACAGCCTCTTCGCCGCCTTCGACATGCTCCTGCAGAGCATTGTCGAGCGGGCCGCCGCTTCCGGCCAGCTGGACCACGGGGTCGAGGACGTCGTGGCCGATGGGTTCGAGCTTCTCGGCGAGGAGGTCATCCGGACCGATGCGGTCACGGGCGCTAAAACGAAGCTGATCCGCTTCGCCGTGCGGACCCGTCGCGAGGTGACGGCCTCCCAGGAGGCGCTGGACCGGGTCGCCCATCTGGAGGCCGAAGCGATCGAGCTGGTGGTCAACAGCAAGTCCGGCGGGGCTGGCCTGATCGTGAAGGGTGTCACCACCACGGACGACAACGACCGGCTCGTCCAGGCCGTGCGTCTCGTGCGCCCGGAGAAGCGCACCACCCTGCAGCTGGAGACCTACCAGCAGTCGGCGTGGGAGGTGGTGGACCGGGCCGTGTGGCGAGCGACGTGGGACGCCGAGGTGGCTGGGGCCGACCCCTTCATCACGCGCGAGATGTGTCTGGCCACAGGCCTCCTCCTGCCGATCTGGTCGCACCTGCCGCAAACGAGCGCCCAGGTCCGCCGGGTCAAAGCCCCGGACGGGCGGCGCTGGCTCGGCCGCGTGCTGGACAGCGTGGAGGCGACCCAGCTGAAGGTCGCGCTCGGCCTGACCGACACAGCGTCCATGGTTGCGGCCGAGGGCGTCGCTTCGGACCTGATCCTGAAGGATGGTGCGAGCGTCTCGCTCCCCTCGGGCCTGTGGCTCCGCCGGGCCCGGGTGATGGATGCCTGGCGGATCGAGGTGGTGGGGGGCGCCGCGCAGCGCTCCGCCTTCAAGTCGGTCGGCTGCAGCGTCGAGATCATCAACTACCAGCCCAGGGTGTTCGTCCCGACCGCGGGACCAGCCCTCTCGCGCGTGCTCGAGCGGTGGCCGGCGCAGTCTGTTCTGCGCAAGGCTGCATGAGGGTCGGGGGCTGGGGCTTCGCCCCGGCCCCGTCGCCCGACCGACCGCGAGGCGCTCGGGACCGCATGGTCGTGTGCGAGCCTGGGCGGTGCGAGCGGGAGAAGGGAGCGAGGTCGGGAGGGCGAGCCGGAATGAGCCGGCAGGAGATCGCCGTCCATGACCGCCCGGAACCCGCTTGAACCGCTGATGGCCGACATCAGCGCCCGCATCGAGGCGGGCGTTCCGCCCTGGCGCCAACCCTGGCGCAACGGGGGTGAGCCGGGTCTTCCGCTCCGCGCTGACGGTCAGCCGTTCAGCGGCACTAACCTGTGGGTCCTGGCGTTCGTAGGGGCCGCGCGGGGCTACGGCTCCCCGTACTGGTTCACGTTCAAGCAGGCCCTGGCGATCGGCGCCTGTGTCCGTCGCGGCGAGAAGGGCTCGCCGGCCATCCTCTACAAGACGAGGGTGGTGGGCGACGAGCCGGCGGAGCCGAGCGAACGCGTGAACAGCAAGGACGACGCACGGGTGCTCCGCTATCTCAAGGGCTACACGGTCTTCTCGGCCGAGCAGCTCGACAACTGTCCAGAGCCTTTCCTGAAGGCTCCAAAGATCGACGCTGCAGCGCGCGCCGCCACGCGCGACGCTGTGCTCGACGCTATCCCCGCCAAGGTCCAGATCGGCGGAGGCGTCGCCGCCTACATTCCGTCGGTGGACGTCATCCGGATGCCGCCACCCGAGGTCTTCGACACCTCGGACGACTACAAGGCGACCTTCGCCCATGAGGCCGTGCATTGGACCTCTCACCCCTCGCGGATCGACCGCAAGCTCGGTGAGCAAGGTTCTCCCGAGTACCAGTTCGAGGAGCTGGTGGCGGAGCTGGGGGCGGCGATTCTGGGCCTGAAGATCGGCTTGACGCCTCAGCTGCTCGACAGCCATGCCGCTTATCTCGCGCACTGGGTGAAGCTCCTGAAGGAGCGACCGAACGCGCTCCTGGAAGCTTCCGGGCACGCGCAGCGCGCCGTCGACCACCTTCTGGCCTACAGCCAGGCGCCGGCCTTGGCGGAGGCGGCGTGACATGCCGCTTCCCCCGACTCCGGAGGTCACCGCCCTTGATCGAGGGCGGTTGACCGGGCCCGACACGGTGTTGTCGGCGATGCTCTCCGCCCAGGAGAAGGTCCAGCGGCGCAGGTCCACGCTGGCGGGGGACGCCGCCTTCGCCCTGCTGGCGCGCCGATTGGTCGAGGTTTTGCCAGACGTGGCCGTCGAGACCTTGGAGACCGCCTGCCGTCTGCGCCGGCGCGAGCAGGAGAGCGCGCCCTTGATCGTGACGCTGCTGTCCGAGGACTTGTCCTACGATCTCCCGCGCAAACGGGCCTTCCACCACGAGGCGGTTCGCCTCCTACGCCAGCTCGGTCTGGCGTTCGGCCTGAAGCCGGCCGAGTTCGACGTCCGGTGGAACGAAGGCGGCCCAGCGGTCAGCGGAGAGGCGATGTTCTCCAGCGAGCGGGTGTGGCTCCAGGTCTCGCAGTCGGTCTGCGACATGGGCTACGTCCTGTTCCGCGCCACGCACGAACGGGGCTCGTGCGGACGTGGCCCTAATCACTGGGCGCAAGTCGCCCAGCTGGCTGATCCTGTGAATTTCGCCGAGCACATCGCCCGGACGCTGAATCTCCCGTCGCCAAAGGCGGCTGCTGGCCTCCTGCTCTGATCCGACCGCTCCTGACGTCGCCGTAGGCTCCCGCTCTTCAGCGGGGGCCTCGGCCTGGTGGGCCGTGCCGGCCTGCAAGGAGATCGTCATGTCAACGTGGACGGATGCACGGGTGGAGACCCTGAAGACCCTATGGCTGGACGGGTTCTCCGCCAGCCAAGTTGCGGCGAGCCTGGGCGGCGGCGTCACGCGCAACGCCGTCATCGGCAAGGTCCATCGGCTCGGCCTGTCGGGACGTGGTGCGCCCACGGCGCCCCAGGCCGCCGCGCGACGTCCGCCGCGGCCGATCCAGGCATCGCAGCGACGCCGACCGCCCGTCGTCGACACTCCCCAGGTCGCGCCCGCAAGGCCTGCCTTGATCTGCGAGGACGAGCCGGGCGCCGTCGCCAGCGTGGAAGCTCTGGACGCCTGCAGATGCAAATGGCCGCTCGGCGATCCTCGGTCCGATAGCTTCAGCTTCTGCGGACGAGCTGTGGACCATGGCCCCTACTGCGCCCGCCACACGGCCGTGAGCATCCGGCCTGGCGCGGCCGCCGCGGCCAAGTCGGACCGTCGGCTGATCGGCTATCTCCGGCACATCGGGGCCATCGCCGCTTGAGGAGGAGGAGGGGGGGACCCGGCGGGTGCGCCGGGGGATGAGGGGGGAGAGCCCCGCCTCGCCGGCGCAGGAGCCCGTGATGCGACACCATCCTGTCCTGATCCGACCTCTCTCCACCTCGCGCCCACCCGCTCGGTATGTGGCCGGCGCGTGCACCTTCATCGCTCTCACTGTGGGAGCAATCGACCTGCTCCAGGGGGCGTCCTGGCCCGCTACGCTGACCCTCGTCGGACTCACATTCGCCACGAGTGCGGCGCCCATCCTTGCACTCTTGGGTTGGGAGGGCGCATGACATTGCCTACCCTTTATCACCGCGAAATCCGCGGGCGGTTCATCCTGCTCGGCCGGGGCGATCAAGGCTCGATCGTCGAGCTGGCCGACGGCGTCGTCCAGGACCTCCACCGTCAGCTCGACGTCGACGCCTACGTGCTGTTGTTCAGGCGAGACGGGCCGTATCCGATCTGGGACCAGCTCCTGACCGCAGGCGGACGGTATGTCGGGGTGGCGGAAGGCGCACCCTCTCTAGACGCGACCCTGGCCCTGTTCGACGCCGCCTCCCCTACGGAACAACTCGCCCGCCAGACGCGCCGAATCCGTCAGGCCTTGATCACGGTCGATCCCGATCCTCAGTTGGCATGGGAGGTTCCCGCGCTGCCCGGGTCAGGCTTGGCCCGGATACAGGGATGGCTGGTCCGGATCGGCAAAGCGCCCCGATACGTCATCGTGCCGGTCTGGCCTTCAGGCGGGTTCATCGTGGCGCCGGAGCTGCATGTCAGGACGCCTGAAGACCTGGCTGACTGTCTAGCCGCCCTGCCCGTGCTCGAGAGCGATCCGACCGCGCTCATGCACTGACCGCTTCGCACCCCTTGAGACCCCGCCGTTCGCACCGGCGGGGTTTTTCCATGCCGCCAAGCCGCGAGGGCTTTGGAGTTGGAGGGAGGGCGCCAACGGGCGGTCCAGGACCGGGCGAAGGGCGCCCGGCGGGCCAGGAGACCCGTCATGTCCATCTCCCACCCGCGCGCGGACTCCGCGGTCGAGATCCTCGGCTATGTTTTGCGCGATCCACGCGGCTATCATGGCCATGAACCCGAATACCCTACGCCTGACGCCGCCCGCGACGCAGTGCGCGGCCAGTCCGGCTGGGTGGTCGGCGCTGTCGCGGCCGACGGCTCCATCCGCTTCGACGACGCCGCGTGAGGTCAGGGACCATGACCTCGACCTCCCGCGAACCCGTGCTGGCCGCTTGGGGCGCCGGCGTAGATTCCACGGCCATGCTGATCGAATGGGTCGCCCGCGGCGAGCCCCTCGACCACGTCCTTTTCGCTGACGCCGGGGCGGAGCGGACGCGCACCTACGCCTTCATCCCGATCTTCCGGGCCTGGCTCGCCGCCCGCGGCGTCCCCTCCACGATCGTCCGCGACCAGGCGCAGCGCTTCAAGCACTGGCCGGCCTACCGGACGCTGGGCGAGAACTGCCTGACGAACGCCACCCTGCCGTCGGCCAGCTTCGGCCGATCCTCCTGCAGCCTGAAATGGAAGCAGGCTCCCCAACACAGCTGGGCGCAGACCTGGGCGCCAGCGCTGCAGGCCTGGAGCCGGGGCGACAAAGTGGTGAAGCTGATCGGCTTCGACTGCAGCGCCCGTGACACGCAACGATACAACGAGGCCGCGAGCATAGCGTCCGAACACTACCGACACCGCTACCCGCTGCAGGAATGGGGCTGGACGCGGGAAGCTTGCATCGAGCGCATCGCGGTCGAGGGCCTCGGGCCCGTCGCGAAATCGGCGTGCTTCTTCTGCATCGCCATGAAGCCGGGCGAGGTCCGGACGTTGCCGCCGGCGCAGCTTCGTCAGATCGTCCTGATAGAGGCTCGGGCCCGCCCCAGGCTCCGCACGGTCGACGGCCTTTGGCGCAAGGCCGTCCAGGGTCGTCGCGGGGCGGAAGCCCGGCCAGGCTCGATGACCGAGTTCATCCGCGCGGAGGGGCTTCTGCCGGCCGCCGAGGTGGACGCCATCGCAGAGCTGGCCCCCACGAGCCTCGTGCGTTGGCAGGATGCGGTCGCCGCCTCGCCGGGACCCCGGCCTGAAGCCGGTCGATGGCTCACCGTCTTCGACGCGTTCGCCTCGGAGCCCTGGAAGATCGACGGGGCCCCCGGCCTCTACGACGGCCTAGGAGGCGCGTGAGATGACCGCTCCCCTCCCCCTCGTGGACTACGATCGCATCCTCGTCGCCTTCAGCGCCGGCAAGGACGCTACCGGCTGCGTGCTATCCTTGTTGGAGGCTGGGGCAGACCCGCGTCGCATCGAGCTGCACCACCACGAAATCGACGGCGCTGACCCGTTCATGGACTGGCCCGTCACGCCGGCGTTTGCCCGGGCGTTCGCGCACCACCTGGGTCTTCCGATCTACTTCTCCGGACGCGAGGGCGGCCTGGAGCGCGAGCTCGGGCGCGACGGCGCGCCGAGCGCCCCTGTCTACTTCGACCTACCCGGCGGCGGCCGCGGCCGCGCCTGCGGCGCTGGCCCGCCAGGAACACGCGGCCTCTTCCCCCAGGTCACGGCGAACCTTCGACTGAGGTGGTGCTCATCGGTTTGCAAGATCGACGTCATGGACGCCCTGATCCGCGGCCAGGCGCGATTCAACGGGGGCCGCACCCTGGTGGTCACGGGCGAGCGGGCGGAGGAGAGCCCAAACCGCGCCCGCTACCCCGCCTTCGGTCCGCACCGAACACACTGCGCCTCACGCCACGTTGATCACTGGCGGCCGGTCCACGACTGGCCGGAGGCGCGCGTATGGGACGTGATCCGCGGGGCGGCCCTGGAGGTCCACCCCGCCTATCGGCTCGGCTTCTCGCGGGTGAGCTGCCGGTTCTGCATCTTCCTCCAGCCCCAGGCGCTCGCCACCCTCGCGGCGCTCTACCCCGAGGCCTTCGAGCGCATGGTGGACCGTGAGGCCGCCACCGGCCGCACGATCAAGCGCCATGGGGATCTCCGCACGCTAGCCCGCCAAGCGCAGCCCTTCCAAGCCGCGCTCGACCGGCCGGAGCTGGCGCGCATCGCTGGCGGACAGGTGTGGACGGGCCCGATGGCGATACGCCCATGGACCGTGCCCGCAGGGGCCTTCGGCCAGGCGGGGGGACCGAGCTGAACGCCCGCCAAGAGGGGCCTTTCAGCGATCGCGCCATCGAGCCGTGTTGGCCGCTATCATCACGCCCCAACCCTGAAGCGAGGAGCCATGCCGGATTATCTGTTCTCACCGCGGGTCGAAGACGTCGAGCCCAAGGTCTCCGACCAATTCTCGCTCTCCCTGCCGAGCGACGAACACGCCGGCGATAATGCTCGTGACTGGCTGAACACCTCGGATGCCCAGAGGGCCACGATACGGGTGGGTCGCCAGACGGCGCAGGGCGCGAAGTGGCTTGGGCTCTACGACTATGTGCGAGGGCATGAGCCGATCTGGCTAGCGCAACCCTGACAGTTGCACACGGGGCGACCGCGTGCCGATCTCAGCGAGGGGCTGAGCGCTGGGGGAAGGGAGGAAGGGACGGGCTGGGCGCCCATCAAGGAGGACAGCCCATGGCCCGTTACCTCACTGCCGCCGATCCTATCCGCATCCTGGCGGGACCGCCCCATCGCAGCCGCGGGCGGCGCTCCCGAGACCTCGCCAAGCTCGCCAGCCTGGTCGGCGCGCCCGACTTCCGCATCCTGCTCCAGGCCAAGATCGGCCTCGACGACGCCGGTGCGCTGATCTCGACGCCAGGACGTCGCCGATGAGGCGGAGGCCCTGTTCGCCGCAATCGACGAGGCAGAGGCCTTGTTCGCTGGCGTCAACAACGCCGCGGTCGCCGGAGTCCTGGTGCGGCGCGACGAGCCGGACATCGAGATCGTGGCCACCCTGGACATGATCCCCGCCCATGCCCTCATCGACGGGGCGGAGCTGCAGCCCGAAGGCCAACTGGAAGTCCGCTACGTCGGGCAGTCCGACGTGCAGTGGAACGAGCAGGCCACCGTCAGGACCTGCAGCGGCGCCCGTCAATTCGTCGACGCCCGTGGCGGCATCGTCCCCGAAGCCGACATCGCCCTGCGCTTGCCGGATGGCGAGATCCTCGCCCCGGAGCTGCGCTTCACCTCCGTGCCGGCCGAGTGAGGTCGCCATGTCCGCCATGATCCTCGGAACCGCCCATATCCGGGCGCTTACCAACTGGGCCTTCCACTACGGCTTGGAGGCCGAAGTTTACGCCGAGCTCGATGCTGATCGGCGTGCAGGTGAATGCGATCGTGCGGCCTACGGGCGACGCCTCCTGGAGGCGAACATCGCCTCCGTCAGCACCCTGTACGCGGACGGGACGGAGGCCGTGTTCGGGGTTGTGCCCACCTTCGAGCCCGGACCGGAGAAGGCTCGGCTATACGGGCCTCTGACCATCCTGCAGGCCTGCCGGTGCTTCGACTACCAGGCCGACGCCGTGCCGGCCTATCACCGGACCTGGGCGGCTCGCGCAGTCGCCGAGATCCGACGCGGCGCGTGCGCCGTCCTCCTCCACGACGTCCGCCTGCCAGACGACCTTTCGGGCTGGACCATCAGGGCCGATGAGCCTCCGGCAACGCCGGCGCTGGCCCCGCGCTTCGTGGGGCGGCTGCTATGAGCCGCCGTCGCATGTCGCTCGGCGAAGAGTTGCGACAGGGCGTCCTCGACCTGTGTCCGCCGCCACCGCCACCCCCCTGCCCGATCAAGCCGCGCCTTTTGATCCTGGCGTGCTCGGCGACGAAGGCGCGGGGCGGGGAAATGATCGCCCGGGACCGTTACCAGGGCCCGCCCTGGAAGACGCTGCGGGCGGCCGATCCCAAGGGCGTGCAGGCGTTCACCTGCTTCCTTTCGGCGAAGCACGGCCTCGGCGACAGCCGAGCCCTGCTCGAAGATTACGACGCTGTCCTCGATGCCCGATCGGCGGCGCGGATGGCGCTTGCCGGCGGCTGGACACCTTACCCGGACGTGCCGGCGCTGACGCAGACGACGGCGAGCGGGCGGGCGACGGCCTTGGCTCGTCGACCGTCCCGGATGGCCCCGAACCATGTGGTCACTGTCCTTGAACGGGAGTTGGGCCAGCCCTTCGCCGAGGTCGCGATCTGCGGCGGCCACCTCTACCTGCAGGTGGCGGCGGCTTGGGTTGACGAGTTCAAGAGGCTGGGCTGCGTTCGCCCCAACGCGCCCGTGCGGGTCATCAACGCCTCGATCGGCTACATGCGGACCGAGCTGCGCGCCTGGCTCATAACCCCGTAGCCCCGGTCGGCCGTTGCAGCTCAGGGCAGCGTCGCCCGCGCAGCGTGTAGAGACCCCGCGCCCAGCACGGTGTGAATGCGAACAGCCGCCAGGATGCTGACCCCGCCTAGGCTTCGGCGTATGACGCCGTGTCGGCCCCAAAAAGGGCGTCGCGATGTGGCCGCAGCGCGGAGGCACCCCACCCTTCACACCCAGACCTCGCCGGCGGAAGCGAGGGGCGGCTGACCATTCCGGCGTGCACCACGGTGCAGGCCCTGCGGGCGGCCTCCTGATCGGCGCGACAGCCGTCGAAGTCACGCTGGACACACCTCCCCCACGCCTTGCCCCACCCTTCCCCTCGCGGAGCTGACGGCGCGCCCGGACCCAGCCGAGGAAAGCCAAAGGGCGGTCGTCACCCGAGGCGCAGCGCACATGCGGTTGACGCTGACAGGGCGGTCGGCCGGCAGGGCGGATGCGGCGGGCGATGGCGTCAAAGGGGGTCGCCGGGGTTGGGTACGCCCCGGAGAGGGGCGGGCGGCCCCCGGGTCGGGACCGAGCACTTCAGCTCTCAGGACCTCGCCACCGCTCCAGTCCCCGCACAAGGGACGCTCCGCTCTGACGCCCTTGTGCGGCTCCCGGCCCGTCGGCGCGAGACGGTCATCGAGCTTCGGCTCGCCCCCCTCTCCTCTGAAGGACCCGCCCTCATGACCCTCTCCTCTCCCTCGTACCTGGTTGGCGACCTGACGAACTACGACGCCCAGGTGGCCCGCCTCGAAGACCCCCGTCCTCACCCGGCCGAAGCCGCCCTCAACCAGCTCGGCAACGCGATGATGAACGAGCTGCTGGACGTCACGATGGGAACCGCCCTGGAAGACTTCCCCCTCATCGCCGAGACCCTCATCGGCGCCTTCCACAGCGCCGCCCAACGGCTGGAGCGCGAGGCGGACAAGGCGCGGGACGAGATCAACCGGGGCCAGCGGGATTTCGACGGCTCGGAAGTCGCGGACACCGAGCTGCAGGAGGCCACCCGCAAGGCCCGCGCCGCCGACGTGGCGGTGCTCGCAGTCGAGATGATCCGAGACGCAGCCGCCCAGACCTACACGTCCGCCACCGGGGAGGTGTGGGCCCCCTGGAAGGGGAGCGTGAAGCCCTCGCGCATGACGGCCGCCTTGATCGACGCGCAGGACGCCATCCGGGCCAGCAAGGCGGTCCGCCACTCCGCCGTAGCGCCGGGAACCGTGGTGGTCGCCTTCAGGGCGGCTCCCCAGGCCGACACGGAGCTGGACGCCAACCGGATCTTCGACGCGCTGAACTGGGCGCAGACCACCTACCCGACGATGACGCTGGCCACGACGGGGCTGAAGGGGGCCGAGAAGATCGCCTTGAAGTGGGCGCAGCAGAAGAAGGTCCGCACCGTCCTCGCCAAGGCGGACTTCAACAAGCACGGCCGGGCCGCCCCCTTCCGGGCCAACGACGAACTGCTCGCCCTTGAGCCCTGCTGCGTCCTCACCCTTCCGAACAGCCTGGACGCCAAGCGCGGCGGCGACCTGCAGCCCTTCGGCCCGGCGCTGAACCTGGCCCAGCACGCCCAGGAGAAGAACCTCACCCACATCGCGATCCGCGTGAGGAGCTGACCGCTCCGGGCGGCGGCTCCGGCCGCCGCCCTCTTCTCACCCGCTCAGGCGAGGAGGTTTTGGGTGTGGTAATCGCGCAGGGTCTGTTCGAGGTTGCTCTCGAGGCTCGCCACGATCCTTTGACCTTCAGGTGTCGTGGGGTCGCCCTTGGAGCCCTCGCCTTCGGGGAGACGGAGCGGGGCCGCAATATGCTGATCCGGGAGTTTCTTCGACATGACGGGGGCCTGATTTCGATAGGCCGCAGCGGAGAGCCGACCCTTCTGGTCCTGCTCCACCCGGAGTTCAAAATGCTCGTCGTCCAGCGTGACCTGGCGCGTCGTCACGATCTTGGCAGGACTCTCTTGCGTCATCTGGGTCTCCACCGTGTCTAGGATGAGCGGACGCCCGGTTGCGGCGGCGGGCTTGTCGGGACCGCACGTCGTCACGAGCGGGCTCGGCGTCGCTCAACAGGGCGCGCGCGCCTAGAGCCTAACACATCGCGGGCTCGGCTGCCGGGACCCGACTTCAGCCTCCGCATCAACCTCCTCGCTCCCGGGTTGGGCTGATCAAGGCACGTCCGCGATCAGTCCTGCAAGCTAGGGCGGGGCGGCCCGGGTCACAGGCAACCCTGCTGACGCAGGGCGGTCCGGGCGGACCCTCCGGCCTTCCTCAGCTTCGCCTCGTGCAGGCCGGTTTCCACCCGGCCCGACCTGTGGCCCGCGCCTCCTCCCCCGCCCTGACGGCTCGCACGATCACGGGAACGGCCCGGGTCGATCAGCCTGAAGGGAGACGAAGATGGCCGACATGGGGATGGCGAAGGCGGTTCTGGATCACGCCGAGACATACAGCGACTGCGGCGGCTGGCACCGGGTCACCGACTTCTGGAGCGCCGAAGATATCCTCGCCGAGCTTCAATCCGCCGAGCTCGCCAGCGGCCAGCCCATCACGCTCGATACCGCGGCCATCGCCCACTTCACCCGGATCGCCAATCCGTCCGGCGCTCGAACCCGACACTAGCTGGCCTCGCGGCGGCCCCCGTCTCGGCGGGGGCCTATCACTATGTTCGTCGCCTCGCTTGGCGCAGCGGCTCGGGTAGGCGCTCCTCCGGCAGGACCTTGTGTAGGTGGTGGTGGACGACTTCAGCGCTGAACGGTTTGCTGACGAAGGTCGCGCCCGCCGGCAAATCGGCAGGACCAGGACGTCGGCGGCCGGAGGCCACTACGATCGCGATGTGAGGCCACCTGCGCGCGGTCTCGTGCGCCAGTCCGAAGCCGTCCATCTCACCGGGCATCTCGACATCGGAGAACAGCAGATCGACGGCGTCGGCGTGTTCGACTAAATTCTCCAGCGCCTCTGCGGCGTGCATGGCCGTAAACACCCCAAACCCAGCCGCTTCCAGGATTTGAGTCGCATCCATCAGGATGAGGGCGTCGTCATCGACCACAACGGCGTAGGGCTTCGTCAGCGGCTTCATAGGCTTGGGAAGGCGGCGCACACGATCCGGTTCACCGCGAACCAGCTGAATCTCTCCGAACGCGAACTGATATCACCTGCTAGCAAATGGTAGCAGGTTTGGGCGTCTCCCCTTCGGGGCCGGGCTCTACTCGTCGCTTTCGCTCCTCACCGAGCTCCCTGCAGGATCTCGGCCCTTCGGGTCACTATCCCTGACGCGAAGCTGCGCGGGCGGGACCAGCTGGCCACCCGAGGCGCAAGCCCTCCCCTCTTCCCCTCGCGGACCTCCCGTCTTGATCCGAGGCACACGTTCGAGGCGATTTCGCTTGCCTGCAGCCCGGGGGTGGATTCGATTAGGCGCTTCATACCGCCCAGCGCCCGCAACCCATCGCAGAGACCCCCTCCGCGTGCTGTCCCCTGGCCTGACATGCCGGTGATCGTGAGGTCGACCCCGCGAGGGGCTCGATGGAGCCGGCGGCGCGTCGGCCTTTGCCCGTCCAGTCGCGCGGCTCGGTGGGGTATGTTGCGTCCAGGAAGCCGGGGTTCGGGCGGCGGGGAAACCCCTCAGACCCCAGGGCCAACCCGCAGCGCCGTTCAGCGTCTCTCGCCGGACCGGTGCAACAGCGTCTCACCGGGACGCGGACACCCGCGATTGATTCACGCCATCCAAGGTCGGCGGCGGCTCGGGTTCAAGGCGACCCCGCGTTCCGCGAGGCGTCCGGCCAGGACCCTCCGGCTTTCCGCGCTTCGCTTGTGCAAGCCGGTTTCCAGCCCGGCCGACCTTCAACCCTCACCTATCACCGCCTCCCTGCAGGGGAGCGTGATCGCGGAGATGCCGCGAGCCGGTCGAGACCCCTCGGCCGAACCTGAAGGAGAGACGTCATGAACAAGGTCACGCTGCGCGGTCGGGTGGGTTCCGAGCCTGAGTTCCGCAACCTCAACAACGGCGGCCGGGTCTGCAGCTTCCGCCTGGCCACCGAGGAAAGCTGGAAGTCCGGCGACGAGTGGAAGAAGCGCACCACCTGGCACACGATCGAGACCTTCCGCGACGCCGACCAGAAGACGATCGAGGGCCACGTCAACAAGGGCGACCAGATCCTGGTGGAGGGGACCATCCGCGTTGAGGACTACGAGGACCGGGACGGCGTGAAGCGCACCAGCTTCAAAATCGTCACCACGGACTACGAGCACGGGATCTACCTCGACCCCCGCGGCGCTCGCAGCGAGTGAGGTCTGAGCGGAGGGGCCGCAGCCTTCGGGCTGCGGCCTCTTCTGCCGTCTGCAGCTGGCCCTTGGCGTCGCCCTCGGCGCGTCCCGCGCCGACCGGGGTGGTCGCTGGGCGCGACCACAGCTCCACGCACGACGACGGCGAACCCTACCACAGCACCCCAGCTGTCAACGGCTGCGCCGTTCCCCTCCGCGACCCGCTGCGCGGTCCGCTCCGGTGACAGCCGAGGCCCCGCCGTGTCCGGGCCGGGCCGTCGCCGCTCGTGGGAGCGGTTCAACGGAGGCCGACATGACCCAGGACATCAGCACCCTCTGGAACACCCTGACCAAGGCCCAGCAGCGCCGGGAATGGGATCGGTTCACCGAAGCGCTCGATACCGGCGACGCCGGCTATCACCGCTTCTACCGAGTGCTGATGCCCCTCTGGGAAGGCGGCGAGCGGCCGTGAGGCCGGGGGGCTCGTCCCCCCTTCATGCGTTGCGCCATCCGGACGTCGGCGCGCCGCCACGCGCTGGAGCTGACATGGTACGGGAGAAGGGAGCGAGAGCTGAGAAGGACGCCCGCTATGCTGGAGGAGCTGGTCCATGTTGACGCTTGAGCCGATCATCCGACGCAACTTCAGCGACGCCGACATGCGCGAGGTCCAGGACGACGCGATCACCGATGTCCTGGCCAGGCCCCACCACTACCTGGATCGGTATATCGCCCACCCGGCATCCTTCGGCGGCCGCTACGTCAATTCGGACCTGATGAAGGAGACCTTCCCCGCCTACGCCGCCTCGCGGCAGAGCCGGGGTCGCTACAACCTTGCGGTCCACAACGCGGCCGCGAGCCTCTCCGCGGCGCACTATCGGCAGCTGGTCGACGCCCGCCGGCCAGCCGGCGTGGACGCGGCGACCTTCTTCACCGGAATGCCGGGGGCCGGAAAGTCCACCTTCATCCAAGCCGGGGAGCGTTTGGCGAGCAACGTCTGGCTGGTCTTCGAGGGCCAGCTGGCGCGACCCGAGACAACGCTGCCTAAGATCGGCGCTGCAATCGAAGCCGGGCTCCAGGTTGAGATCCGCGTCGTCCACCCCCTCCCTGAAGAAGCGCTCCGCAACACCTTCAAGCGTTTCTATGAAGTCGGACGCGGCGCGGGGATCGAGGCGCTCGCCCATATTCAGGGACACCTCCCTGACGGCCTGGCTGCGGTTCGCGCGAGATACGGCGACAGCGTGGGCCTGAAAGTGTATGATGTGAGGGATCGCCAGAACATCGTCGTGCATGACGGTTGGCCGGCCCTCGACGTGCTTCGATCGGAGAAAGGCTATGATGAGATCAAACACCGCCTCACAGCCGAGCTCGACCGATGTTATCGAGCCGGTGACATCGACGACGACGCCTACAGACAAACGTGCGGCCAACCACCCCGACTTCCAAGCCTGGGAAGCGCGAATGCTGGCGGGCGCGCAACGGCAAGCCACGAACGAGGACGAGCGCCGGGAAGCGGGCCAGCGCCTCTACTAGGGCCGCAGGATCACGACGGTCGCCCCGGCCGTCGCGGTCGCTGAGGCTTGAAGGGGAACGCGATGAACACCGATCGCCAGATCGCCCGACCGGACATCATCGTCCCGGACACCGGCCCGCTCATTCACCTCGCCCACGCCGATGCGCGCCACCTCCTCCACCAGGTCGGACGCCGGGTCGTCGTCACCGACATGATCGCCCACGAGGCGACCGCAGACCGCTCCAAGCCCCGCGCCCAGGACATCCAGGACTGGCTTGACGCGGGCCAGGCCCCAGGCAGCAACGCGCCCGTCTCGGTCGAGACGACCGACGTCGGCCGCGCCTTCTTCACCGCCCTGAAGGCCGACCCCGAGTTCAAGTGGAAGGGCGCTGGCGAGCAGTCCATCGTCAACTGGCTGAACGAGCGCGTCGACAACGCCGAAACCGCCATGCTCATCGTCTATGAGAACGGCAAGGTCCCAAGGATGATCGGCGGCGTGGACGTCGACGTCGACATCGACGTGCTCACCACCCGCGCCTTCCTGGAGCTTGCGGAGCGCAACGAGATCGTGCCGAGCGCCGAGGTCTATTGGCGGCGCATCGCGGACGCCGCGTCCACCGCCAACCCACGGGTCGCCATCACGTCGTTCCGTCGGCCCAACGAGACCCCCGCCCAGGACGGCGACGACCGGCCGCGCGGCCGTGGCCGCTGACGCCCAGACCTGCCCATCGACCGTTGGAGAGCGCCCTTGAGCCTGGCCCCTAACATCCGCCCCAACCTGTCCCTCCACGGCCCTGGCGTGCGGGTCCAGTTCCCCGCCGTGGGCGCGGTCACCATCCCCGACATCGGTATGGCCAAGTTCCTGCTGGCCTACCCGTCCGCCTGGTCTTCGCTCGAGATGATCGACCCGGAGCGTGTGGCCGAGGTCAGCGCCGGCACGCTGACGCCCCGCACCGTCACCAGCATCAAGCAGCTCCTGGCGGCCGCCCTGATCCGGGAGTTCATCGAGCCCCGGCAGGGACAGGCGGTCCCGGCCGACGAGCTGCCGGGGCCGCTCTTCAGCGACGCCCAGGACTTCGTCACCCGCGCGGCCGGGACCGACGATCCCGACCGCCTGACGGTCATCCTCGCCACCCTGTTCTCTTACCCGCCGGCGCGCACGCGCCGGGTGGTGGAAGCCTTCCAGCAACGGGACGCGCGCTGATGGCCGACATGCTGACGGTGGAGCGCCGGCGAGAGCTCCGCCAACTCGCCGCCACGGTGGAGTCCGTCGAGGACGCCCATCGGATCATCGAGGAGCAGGGCCTCCACGCCGACCCCGGCGAGAACACCTCGATCTTCTACTACGGCAAGGGCGTCGAGGGCGCGAAGGCGCTCGCCACGCGCGACGGGTTCGTGCGGCTGGAGCAGACCGAGCGGGGCTACTTCCTCGACCAGGTCACCAAGAACCTGTCGGAGGATGGGGTCATCCCCCGCGGCTCCGAGGAGAACAAGGCGCTGTTCGGCGACGCCGCCGAGCAGAGGCTCGGCGAATGGGGCGAAGCCTCCAGGGAGTTCGCCACCAACACCAAGGGCTCGCCCATCGTCTTCCCCGATCCGAACCGGGGAGCCGAGCAGTTCAAGCAGACCGCGTTCTACAACGCCGAGCTGCCGGCGCTGGCCGGACGCGAGGATGTCCGCGGCCTGACCACCCTGAGCTACACCTCCGATGAGCACCTGACGGGGGCGGAGTTCGGCACCGGGTTGGCGTCCAAGCCCACCACAGCGCCCTTCGCCAACGACGAGGCCTACGGCCTCACCGAGAACCAACTCATCATGGTGCGGGTCGGCGGGGAGACGGCCGCCGACGTGATCCACTCGCTCGGCGGCGACTTCGGGGCGGTGCAGGCGCCCGCCCAGGCGCCGCTCTACGCTGGAGCGCAGGCCGGCACGGTCACGGTGAAGACCATCAATCCGCCCCAGCAAAGTCAGGCGCCAGATCGCCAGGCGGCGCGTCAGCGCAGGTGATCAAGCCAGATCGTTCGGCGGATCGTCGCCTCGACGCGGCAGCTTGAGTAGATCACCGGCGCGATCGTCCCGCCGTTGTAGCCGCCCGACTCCGTCCGGCAGAACGGGTTCCGCTCGGCCGCCCAGCGCCGCTGCGCCTGGCGCAGCGCCGGCTGCAGGCTCGCCGGCTCTCGGCCGAAAGCGACCCGCCAGCTGGCGTTCAAGCGCGCGCGTCCTGCCGCTTGAACTCGTCCTCGTAGCAGACCGCAGTGTCGTTGGTGGTGTGAGCCTCTTTCGCGCACGCCCGGTACTCGGGACTGTAACGCCCCGTGATCGCCTGATCGGGTTGCGCGTCTATAGGCGTCAGCCTCATCGTATAGCCAAAGGGGGATGGCTCAGCGGCCACGCCCTCGGCGATGGCGAGGAGCGACACACATCCCGCGAGCACCGCCCGCGAGCTCCTGCCCAGTCGTTCCATTGTCGTATCTCCCCGGGCCGCCTTACCGCTTAAAGAGGCCGCCCTTGGAAGCGGCCCGCTCCTCGCGCAGGACCTCCCGCACGATCTCGCGGAGCTGGGGGGCAAGCTCGGCCACCGTAGCCTTGGCCGTGAGCGCCGCGTCCTCCCGGACCCGCGCCTCGGCCGACGCCATGAGGCCCGCGCCGAGGCGCTCGAACATCTGACGGGTCGCCGCCCTGTACTGGTCCACCCGGGCGGTGTGCTCGGCCATCTCGGCGTGCAGGGTGTCGGTCAGGACCTGCAGGTCGTTGGCGTGCCGACGGATGACCCCGCTCGCGCGCTCGAAGGCGCGTTCGGCCGCCGCCTCCAACCTCGGTTCAGCGGCCTGCTCCAGCCGCTCGACCGCGGCCTGGGTTTTGAGCTCGGCCTGCGCCAGGAAGCGGTCGAAGCTCTCCTCTGTCCGCTTCAGCGCCTCCGCCATCACCACGCTCAAGGCCTCGGGGAACAGCAGCAGCAGATAGGCCGGATCGTCCTGCGGCACGGGACGGCCGGCAGCCTTGTCGTCCGAGGTTTCCGCCAGCCTCAGATGCGAGAAGTCCGCCGAGTAGGAGCGGATCGCCTCCACGACACGCCAAGCCGCCTCCCCCTCGCGGGCATCAACGTCGGCGACCCCCGCGCCAGCGTCTAAGCTAGCGTCAAGGCGACGGAAGAGCGACAGCGGGTCGGGGCCCGCCATCGTCAGGCGATCCCTGCCTTGTCGATCTCCTTGTAGAGATCGCCGGCGATACGTTTGTAACGCCACCGCTGGGTCGTCGGAATGGTGGGGTCCTCAGCGCAGGCCTGCAACGACCTGCGGGTGCGGATCGCTTCGCGCACGGCCGTCTCGCCCGTGCTTTCGTCGAGCTTTTCGAGGCTGATTTCGGCCGTGATCCGCTTGGCCTCTTCCAGGTCCGTGTAGGCCTTCATGTTGAAGAGCGGCATTCCCGATTTCTCGATCGGCCCGAAGGTCTTGTTGGCCCAGACGATGATCGAGACGCCCTCGCGTTCAGGGAAGGCCTTGCTGATGTCGATGAGCCCCTCCAGGGTCTCGGTGACCGCGCTCGTGACCGGGACGTGCAAAACGACCTCAAAGCCGTCATCCACCAGGTTGTCGATGAATCGTTCTTCCTGCAAATAGGCCGCGAGCGGATGGTAGGTGTTCGCCCCTGTGTCGACAACGGTGTCGTTCTCCGAGCTCAAGAGTAACTCGAAGAAAGCGTCGAACTTACGCTGATCCACCTTGCGCCCTTCGATCAACTCGATCCGCCGGACGCTGAACTCCTTGTATTCTGTGAACGTCTGGTTGGAGACGTCCAGGTCAAGGCACAGTCCGAGACGGCCCTTGGCGCGCAGATACTCCGCCATCAGCGCCGCAATGAAGGACTTACCGGCTCCTCCCTTCGGCTGGATGACCAGGTGGATCGCCCGTGGCTGGGGTGCGGGCTGGGCGGGTGTCGCGCGACTACCAGCGGCCATTCATCTGCTCCTCGGTGATGTACTCGGGCTGGATACCGAGCCGTTTGGACCAGGCTTCCCGCTTTGCCGCCGCCAGGATCGGTTCGGCTTCGGCTCGGGAGACTTCGCCCGACCGCAGCTTCCGATTTAAGGCGACAAGCTCGCGGAATCTCGGCTTGTCGAACACGCTCATCCAGATCTCACCTCCGTCGACCATGTCGGTGGCGGTGGCCTTAGCGATGCGATGGGCCTCTTCGGCCTCAGCCCGATAAGCCTCCTCGCGCTGTCGGGCCTCCCGAGCGGCCTCGAACCGCTCGGACTGGGTAAGAGCCGGTGGTTGGGGCGCAGCGATCGGCGGCTCAGTCGCGGCATCATTCTGCGGGGCGGTTACAGCAGGTTGCGAGACGTTCGAGCCCATCGCCTCGCCCACTTTACGGACGTGCGCCGTGAAGATCTTGTAGGGGATCGCCTCGGCTCCAGGAGCCGCCACCAGCTCTCTCCATATATCGATAAGCGGCACCCGAAAGCGCCGCCGTTCCGTGATCAGAGGCCAGTTCTTCATGACGAACACCCGGTAGCGTCCGTGCAGCGAGCGAGGCGCGTTCGAGCCCGTTCGATCTCTCGGAGCAGCCTTTTCGGGCGCGTCGGACATTCGGTGAAGCTAACAGTTTGCTCCAACCGCTGACAAGGCCACACCCCTCCCCTCGCGGACTTTTGAGGGTGTTTTAAGGGTCGCTTACGGTCCGATTGAGGGTCGATTGCAGGGGCGGCCCCTAGCCAGCGGTTTTTGGAGGGGTTTTTCGTGCGATGGGTGGCTTAATCCTCAATCGGGATGCAAAATGGGCTTAGACACAGAGGTAGCAAGACATACTTTGATACGTATCACACCGGCTTGACAGCCTGGTGCGATCGTCTCAAAGCCCCTTACTCGCTGGCTCCGCCATCTCGACAGGGTCTTGCCCGGCAGGGGCCGCCCGCTACCGCGGTCCAGAGCCTTCGGTGCAGGGAGGAAGGTCGTGGAGCAGGACGCGCGTTCGCCGGGTGGCGGGCGCGATGCCGAGGTGGTCAAGGCGAAGCGCAGGACGGCCCAAACCCGGCTCCAGGTGTGCGTCTCGGCCGAGGAGGCCGCTCGCATCGAGGAGGCGGCGAAGGCCGCGAACCTCTCGGTGTCGGCCTTTTTGCGGGCGCTCGGCTTAGGCTATCGCCCCATGGCCGTCGTCGACCTGGACGAGGCCCTGAAGCTGAACCACTTGGGCTCCAACCTTGGGCGCCTCGGGGGCCTGCTGAAGCTCTGGATCACGGAAGGGGAGCCGCCGGACCGTTACTCGAAGGCCGAGTTTCGGGAGCTCATCAACGGCCTGATCGATCAGGTGCGGTCTAACCAAGACGCCATGCAACGTAGCGTCCGCCATGTTCTGAAGGCTCACCCCCGCATCGGGCGGATCAAGGGGCGAGCCAAGGCTAACGCTGAGTCATGATTGCAAAGCGGCCTAAGCTCCGAAAGCGGAAGTCTCCCGAGGGCGGCAACCTCAAGCTCGGCGGCATGAAGGGCTTGGTGCGCTACATAACGCGGCTCAGCGCCTATGGCGTGGAGCCCCTCACCGAAACGGCCAAGATCACCAACTCCAGCGCCCTCACAATCAACGAGTTCCTCGACCAGGTTGATCTCGTGCAGCGCCGCGGAAGGAGCGGCGACAAGGTCTACCACCTCGTCGTTTCATTCCCTCCGGGCGAACACCCCTCCCCTGCCGTGCTCGAAGACATTGAGCAGACTTTGTGCGAGTCGATCAACGCCGGGGACCATCAGCGCCTCAGCGTCCTGCACGAGGACACGGACTGCCTCCACCTCCATGTCGCCATCAACCGGGTTCACCCGACGACCTTCAGGCTGAACGCCATCCATAACGATTATGCGGCGCTGGCGGCGGGCTGCGAGCAGCTGGAAATCAAGCATGGTTTGGTCCGCACCAATCACGAAATGCGCGTCCGCGAGGGCGAGGCCCGCGCCCGCAGCGTGACCCTCCACCATGGGGAGACGCCGCTCATCGAGCGGGCGCGAGCGCTGGCTCCCAGCCTGCTTGCCGCGCGAAGCTGGACGGAGATCCATGAGCAGCTCGGCGCGGAGGGGCTGACTCTGCGTCAGCGCGGGGCCGGCTTGGTGGTGGTGGACGGCGACGTCGGGGTGAAGGCCTCGAACGTCGCCAAGGCGCTCAGCCTCGGGAAGCTGCAGGCGCGGCTCGGGCCGTTCCAGCCGCGGTCAGAGACCGTTGACGCCGGCCAGCGCCGGTCGTCCGGGTCCGAACAGAGCCGCGAGGGGGCGCGGGAGCGCGCCCGGCCGGGAAGTTACAGGGAGCTTCGACGGCAGTTCGACAGCGAACGGGCAGCCACGCGTGCGGAGCGGCAGGCGACGTGGAGCCTGGTGCGGGAGGCTCGCGCAGCGGCCATGGAGAGCGTGCGCGCGGCCGCCAGCGAGCGGCAGGCTCGCTTGGAGACGATCGCGCCTGGCCCGCCCCGCTGGGCGCTGTCCGCGGCCGTGCGGCAGGAGCAGGCCGACCAGCTCGCCAAGGCCCGCGAAGAGGCGCGGGAGCGCGCCTCGCAGGCGCGGCGGCGGCTGGCGACACGGCCGCCCACCAGCTGGATCGACTGGCTTCGGGGTCGGGCCGCCGCCGGCGACGCCGCGGCGCTGGCCGCCCTTCGCCGGGCGGGGGTGGCCCCGCCTCCGACCGACGGGAGCTGGATCGCCGGGGCCGGCTCTGCGACCGCTGGCGAAGCGGTCGGCCGAATGGACGACGCCACCACATCCGCGCAGAGCTCGCCGGCGTGGAACGAGCAGCTGCGCCACGTCAGCCGGCGTGGTGTGGTGATCTACGAGGTCGGGAAATCCCGGGTTCGCGACGATGGCGACCGGCTGCACGTCAACGGCCAGCCGAGCGATGCAGCGATCGCCGTGGCGCTGCAGCTGGCCAAGGAGCGTCACGGAACCCTGCTGAACGTGCAGGGCGACCTGGCGCTGCGTTCGCGCATCGCACACGTCGCGGCGCAGCTGGACCCTAGCCTTCGGTTTGACGACGCCCGAACCGAGCGGCTGCGCGCCGCAAGTGTCGTGGTGCAACAGGAGCAGCGCAATGGCCAACCCCGAGGACGAGGACCTGGAAAACTCGGGCGAGCTAGACCCAAGATACCGAGACGCGCCGGTCGATCCGGAGTGGGAGGCGCCCAGCCGGACGCGCGCACCCAAGTCTACACGGGCTATAGCCCCGTCGACGCCGACCGGGCCCTCCTCTCCGCCATTCGAGGGCGAGCGTCAGGTGGAGGTATCCGACGACCCATTGGACTGGGAGCCCAGCCCAACCTTGCTTCGCCTGCCCGCCAACCGGCGGCCGGCGATGGGGCGGCCTGGCCAGGGCGTCGCCTGCGCGATCTGCCCCGCCTCGATCTGGTTCGTGGCGGCGACGCTGGTGCGATGCCACTGCCCTCCCCTGGGGGTGGTGACCTGGGAGACCGGACAAACGCTGGAGATCTCCCTGTGCGACGCGCGGGAACGGGCGATCGAGCTGGCCCTGCAGCAACAGCGATTGGGCCTGGAGCCGGCCTGAGTGCGGTGGAGCGCTACGTCGCCGAGCGCAACGCTACCCGGGCCCGCGTGAGCGGGCTGGAGCCGCACCGACCGTTCAGCCCGGTCGAGGGTCCGTTGACCTACGCCGGCCGGCGGACGGTGGACGGAGAGGCGCTGGCGCTGCTGCGGGCGGGCGGCGAGGTGCTGGTGATGCCTGTTCATCCGGACCAGGAGACCCGCATCGGCCACTTCAAGCCCGGCCAGCCAGTGGAGGTAAGGGACGGTCGCATCCTGACAGTGCGTGCTGCGAACACCAGCCAACGACCCGACAACAGCTCGAACATGGACAAGGCCAAGTCGCGCGATAACCCGCCACCGAAACGCCCGACACGGTGACGATACACGCTTGAAGCGCGGCGCGATCGCCGCGATGCTGGCGGGCGCCGTGTAGGGGAAGCTCTATGGCCAAGGGTTCCAAGCCACTCCCGCAGGACCGCAGGTTCGGGCCGAGCGCCGGGGTCGCCGACACCAGCAAGAGCCGCCTGGCGAAGCTGACGGCGGGGCTTTTGGCAGGGGGCGCGGTGGCGGGCTTCTGGGCGGCCACCGAAGTCTTCGCCTGGCGCTCGGAGTTCAGTCCGCTCCTTGGGGCGAACATCGCCCACATCTACGAGCCCTGGAAGATCATCCCCTGGGCGATGCAGTACGGCGCGGACCACAAGCGCAGCCTGAACCTGGCGGCGATGTCGGGCATCTTCACCGGGTTCGCGCCGGTGCTGGCGCTCGGGCTCAACCGCATGAGCGCCCGCAACAAGATGCAGATCAATCCGGACCTGCACGGTTCGGCGCGCTGGGCCAACGTCGACGACATCAACAAGAACCGCCTGCTCGGCGACGACGGCGTGGTGATCGGCGGCTTTTACGACGAGAAGACCCGGAAGACTCACGTCCTTCGCCACAACGGTCCTGAGCATGTGCTGTGCGTGGCCCCGACCCGCTCGGGCAAGGGTCTTGGCCTCGTCATCCCGACGCTGCTCAGCTGGCGCTCCAGCGTCGTGGTCGCCGACCTGAAGGGCGAGCTCTATGCGCTGACTTCGGGGTGGCGGGGCTGGCGGAACAACAACGACGTGGTGGTGTTCGAGCCGGCCGCCAACGGTGGCACGTCGCGGTGGAACCCGCTTGAGGAAGTCCGGGTCGGCACGCCGTATGAAACGGCGGACGCGCAGAACCTGGCGCTGATGATCGTAGACCCCGAGGGCAAGGGGCTTGAGGATCACTGGGCGAAAACCAGCAACGACCTGATCGGCGGCGCGATCCTGCACCTGATCTACCGGGCGGGCGCCCAGTACGAGGTTCCCAAGTTCAAAAAGGACGGCACGCTCGTCCTGAAGATGGACGCGAACGGCCAGCTCATCCCGAAGCGCCAACGCGATGAGGGCGGCAACCTCATCCCGGTCTACGACGAGACCGGCGCCAACCAGGCCGAGGAGTTCGTGACGGGCGCTCGCTACGAGCTGCTCTACGAGGGGCGCCGGCTCGGCGGCATCGAGATCCACCAGACCGATCGCCATGGGGCTCCGGTCTATAAGCTCGGACCCGACCAGCGGCCGATCCCCATGCGCGATGCGAAGGGCGAGGTCCTGATCGACCGCGTCCTTGGGCCCAGCCTGATCCGCTTCCACGAGCGCGACGGCCGCAAGACCTACACGCCCCACGACTTGGAGGGGCGCCCGATCCTGCATCTTTGCCGGCCCGGGACGGCCGTTCTGGAGACTTCTCAGGACATCCGCGAGGATCGCACGGTCTACCAGCTCGTCTACGCGTCCAAGGACAAGCTGGCGCTCGACGCCCACGGCAACGTGCAATTCGTCTTCGATAAGCACCCTGGGTCCGGCTACGGCTATCCCCTCTTCAAGCCGGAGTATTACGAGACCTATGAAGAAGCTGACGGGCGGCGCGAAATCGTTCGTGACGCGGAAACGGGCGAGCCCAAGCTTGCGAACGGTTTCAAGCCTTTCTCGCCGCTCGAAGCGATTACCCGACCTAAGTTCCGAACCCTCACCGACAAGCGAGGGAACGACCTCTATGAAACAGAAACTGAAACGCGGACGGCCGGAGTAGCCAACCTAGCCGGCCTCGGAACGCTGCTGGCCGACCCCGAGCGCCCGAACCTGCAGGACCTCTGGCAGGAGATGATGACCTTCGACCACTATGGTCCGGATCATCCGCTCCATGGCAAGGGCGTCGGGCCGAACCGCTGCACCAATCCGGCCATCGCCCAGAGCGCCAAGGATATGTTCGATCGTCCGGAGGAGGAAGGCGGCAGCGTCCTGTCGACCGCGAAGACGAACCTGGCGCTGTACCGCGACCCGATCGTGGCGGCGAACACGGCGCGATCGGACTTCAAGATCACCGACCTGATGCGCTCGGCCAAGCCCATCAGCCTTTACGTCATCACCCAGCCCTCGGACAAAGATCGCCTGCGGCCGCTGATCCGCATCCTCTTCACGATGATGACGCGGGTGCTGACGCCGAAGCTGGAGTTCCACGACGGCGCGCCGACGGCCGAGTACCGGCACGAGCTGCTCTTCATGATCGACGAGTTCCCGGCGCTCGGGAAAATGCCGATGATCGAAGGCACCCTCGCCTACGCCGCCGGCTACGGCCTGAAGTATTACCTGATCACGCAGGACCTGAATCAGCTACGGGATAAGGACGCCTACGGACCACAGGAGAAGATCACGGCCGGCTGTCAGGTGCAGAACGCTTACGCGCCGAACCTGCGTGAGACGGCGGAGTACTTCTCCACCCTATGCGGCGAGACCACCTACATCGAGCGTCGCATCAGCAAGAGCACAGGCGGCGGCCTGGGCGCGACCCGCCAGCGAACGGTGAGTCTGGACGCGACCGGACGCCCGCTCCTCAAGCCCGACGAGGTGATCGCGCTCGATCGGGGCAAGCGTTCTCCGGACGGCAAGTTGATCCTCGATGGCGGCAAGATGCTCATCAAGCCCGCCTCCGGCCCGATGATCATGGGCAAGCAGCTGATCTACGCTCAACATCCGCTCTACGGCCCGCGGGCCAAGGTCCCGCCCATGCCGGTCTTCCCCCTAGTGCGGGTACGCTTCTACTCCGGGAATCCGCGTTTCAAGGGCGGGGCGATCGCGGAAGACGGCATCTTCCTGCGCTATGACCAGGCCGGCCGGATCATCAAGACCGTGGGGTGGGATATGGCGCAAAGCCCGCCCGAGCTCGTGGTGGAGACGATCGAGGACCACCAGCTGGGCGAAGTGGGCCTCGAGCCCCACGAGGCGGCCCGCCTCGCCTTCCGGCGGCTTTCCTTCGAGGAGAGCATTCCCCGCCCCGCCCTGCGGCTGGACGGGGTGAAGGACGCGGCGGAGGCCGCGCGTCTGGCGATCGAGGACCGCGCGCTCCGGGCGCGCGAGCCCCGCATCCTGGTCCCGCGAACGGTGCTGCTCGTCTACCAAGACGGCCAGTTCCTGAACGCCCACCACCTTCCTGCCGGCGTGGACGCGCCGCCGCTGGACGACGCTCCCAAAGCGCCCCCTACCCCGAGCGCTGCGAGCCAGGCGTTCCTGGCGGCCTTTGACGAGGAGGGACAGGGCGCCCGCGCCCACGTCGCATGACGGGGCAGCCTGGACATGGCGCTGCAGCGGTCGTCCCTGGCGCTGGAGGCGGGATGGCGACGGGACGCCAGCGCATCGCGTCTAGGCGCTACGGCAAGGTTGCGGTCGCCTTCCTCGTCGCCGGCGTCCTCCTCGCCCTCGGGGGCGGGTTCGCGGCCCGCCACGGAGCCGTCTGGAATGGCACGGAGAGCCTGCCCTTCGGCCTCTACTGGAAAGTGCCCGGCCCTTCCCTTCCCGTCCGTCCGGGCGACTACGTTGTCATCTGCGCCCCTCCCCTCGCGGCGCGCCTGGCTCTTCAGCGCGGCTATGTCCCGCTGGGTAGTCGGGGTCGAGGGTGTGCGGGGAACACCGATCCGATCCTGAAGCGCATCTACGGCGTAGCGGGCGATCGCTACGAGGTCAGGGTCTACGGCGTGACCGTCAACGGATCGCTCGTCGCCAACTCCGCTCCTCTGCGTCGCGACGATCGGGGCCGGCCGCTTTGGGACGGTCGCCCAACTCGGGGTCAGCTGCAGGCGCACCAGGTCCTGGCTCTAAGCGCCTACAATCCAGCGTCCTATGACAGCCGCTACTTCGGCCCGCTGGACGAGCGCGACGTGCTGGCGCGTGTGCGTCCGGTCCTTACGGCGCCGTTCGACTCTAAGGACTGACGCGCCGGTCGGCCGGCGGCGCATCAGTGGGGTCGGTGAGCTAGCTAGCTAGCTAGGGCTTGCTGCGAACAATCCGCTAGCTAGCTAGCTAGGAGTTCAGACGCTCGCCTGATTCTCCATTTCGTTCTCGTCTGACCTGGCCCCTCGCCCGGCGGCTCGACGCACGGGAAAGATCGAAGCAGCCCGCACGGCGGCAGGTGAACGGGCCGCCAGGTGCTAGCGAGCTAGCTAGCTATGCATGGCTAGCAACGGCTATCAGCTCCTAGGTTCTGCTACAAATAGCTAGCAATAGCCGTCGAATAGGAGTAGCTAGCAGGTGCTAACATCAGCTAGCAGGAGCGCGCCCATGCCGGTCATCGCGGTCATCTCGCCAAAGGGCGGCGTGGGGAAGACCACGTCGTCCATCGTGCTGGCGTGCCAGCTCGCACGCCACGCCGACGTCGTGGTGATCGACGCCGATGAAAACCGGCCCGTGAAGGCCTGGGCTGCGCTCGGCGGCCAGCCGGAGCGGTTGAGCATCGAGTCGGAGAACATCTCCGAGGACACAATCGTCGACATGATCGAGGCGGCCGCGGAACGGGCGACGTTCGTGGTGGTGGATTGCGAGGGCACCGCCAACCTCACGGTGGCTTATGCGGTCGGGACGGCGGACCTGGTCATCATCCCCATGGGCGGCTCGGCGCTGGACGCCAACCAGGCCGCGCGGGGATTGCGTCTGGTCAAACAGGCCGAGAAGCAGGGGCGGCGAAAGATCCCGCACGCGGTCCTCCTCACGCGCACTCCGGCGGCCGTCCGGTCCCGGACGCTGACCAGCATCCACGAGAGCCTGCGGGAGCATGGCGTCGCGATGTTCAACACCGAGCTGAACGAGCGGGACGCCTTCCGAGCCCTGTTCAGCTTTGGGGGATCGCTCGACACGCTCGATCCGGCGCAGGTCGGCGGCTTGGAGAAGGCGCGCCTCAACGCGCGGGCGTTCGCAGCGGAAGCCGTGAACATGATGAAAGGGGAGGGCGCCTCGCCGACCGCCTCCCTGCGTGAGGTGGCGTGATGGCGGACCCTAAGCGCTTGGACCCCTTCGCGAGCCTCAGCGATGAGCTCGACCTAGAGGGCATCCCGGGCCCGAGGCGGCCGCCCCGGCCAGACAAGGCGGCGACCAAGGCGACGGCCGAGCAGCTGGGCTTCAAGAGCCGGGAGCCGGGAGCGGCGCCTGCGCGGACGCCTGAGCCAGAACCGGCGGCCGAGAGAGCGCCAAGGATCACGCGTCGAGCCAGGAAGTCGACCAAGGAACAGTTCAATCTGCGCGCCGAGCGCGCCGACATCGACCGCCTGGTCGCGATCGCCGAGGAACGGAAGTGGCTGCTCGGTGATGCCTTTGGCGAGGCAGTCGCAGCTCTCGCCGAGAAACTTGCTAGCTAGCTAGCTAGCACACCACGCCCGTGGCGGCCGGTAAGAGCGGGGCGGGGACCCTCATCGCCGGTGAAAATGGCGGCCGAAGCGGCCGTCAGGAGGAGGGAGTAACGGACGGTAGCGTCGGAGCAGAGGCTTCAGAGGAGGCGACTATGCCCGTGCTCGTGGGCTATCTGATCGGCAAGTTGGCGGCCCAGTGGATTTTGATCTGGACCAGGTTCTTCCGCTGGCTGGTGAGGCTATAGGGCGGCCGGATCAGTGCGGGCCTACAAACCCGCCCGGCTTGAAAAGGCCAATCTGGGCGGGGTCTTGCGGGCGCAAGGCCCCGCTCTCGTCACGCCGCCCGGACCGGAGCTCGGACTCCACCCGGGCGAGGTGATCCTGGTGGTCCCGCAGAGAGGCCTCGAACCTCCCCAGAAACTCCTCGGCGGCGGCGACCGGGGACGGGTAACATCGGGGACGTTCGCGCCGGTTCGGCTGATCGGCGACGGGGCGCTCGGCTGCTGCGACGTGCCTGCAGAGCATCTCCAAACGGGGGCATGGCCGAGAATGTGCAAAAACGTAGGCTAAGCATCGCGCCCCAGCTCGCGCCAGGTCAGCCCGGAAGGGGACCTTCTAAACCCGTGCTGTGGGTGGCGAGCAGACATTTTTGTCGGTCGCGAAGAAGCTCAGGGCTGTAGAGACCCATCCCATCAGGGGCCGCCTTCGGTGAACCTGACCTCATCTACGAGGCGATCTTTGTCTAAGTGATAACTTCCGAAACGCGTATGTATGCAACAGTGGTCAAATGGCAAGAACAGCGAGTCTGCGGCCAGGATGGGATTGCCATAACTTATTAGTCGATGCTTGACTTCAAAGCCGCTTTTAGACATTAGCTAGGAGCGGAATTCAACGCGATCACTAGCAACCAGTTGATCATTATCAAACACTTTGACTGAGGGCGAAAATAACAGAACGTATTGATCCAACTCGTTTCGAGTTGGTGTTGATATTACACGCTTGCCCGCATCCTCTATCCCCGGCGCAAGAGGGGGTGGCGGAGCCTCCGCTAAGGCAGCTGAAGATACTAGGCACAGCAAGGCCACAAAACATCGAAACATGCATTGCCCCCCTTAGCGTGTAGCGATCCCACCATTTCAGAGCTTTAGGTGTCAAGCAGGCTAGGGGTCCGCTTCGGTTCGCCTGCGGTCGCCCGCTGTCGGCCCGCAAACTCGCCATGCAAATCCGCCCCAGTGTTCGCCTGTAAGCGGACCTGCTGAATGCGAGTGAAGGGTGATGGTGAGCGGTCGTTCGGACCTTCAACCTCCGGGGCAGTTCGTGCTTGCGAACTTTGCGACTATTTCCTGGCTAATAGAAGCACCCCAGCTAAGAGCAAACTCTCCAACTGCCGTGTCGCCGCAAACGGTCACGTCAGCTCCGGTGCTAAGCCGACAAGCGCCCCCGTAGATCGTCTCTATCGAGCCCGGATGACTGTAGGTAAGCGTGCTGCATTCGGTTACATGCAGGTGAGGATCGAGCTTCTTGAGGTAGTCCTGGAACGTGTCCTTAGCCTCCTTGCGCGAACCGAGCGTGCTGACAATACGGAAATCATCTACATCAGCCGCATGAGCGGCACCTGTCACTGTCAAGGCTGAAACCGACAAGACAATCCCGATCAGTCGGCGGTGCATCATCATCATGAACTCCAGCGTCCTGGCAGATGGACTACGTTTACAACGTGAGGTGCCTTTCGTCTCCTCGGGCAGGCCATCAACGTCCGACTTGGGTCGTGAACACGCATCGGCTCGCTTCCGAGAACTCGCCGCTCAGTCCAAGCGCTCGAAGTGCGGGACGAAACGATGCCGGGCCAGTCGGGACGTCAGCGCTACGGGGATAGTCAAAGCCATTAGGGCAAGGGCAAGGGCAAGGGCAAGGGCGAGGAGCGCGAGCAGCCTCCGCTTGCGAGCCGTCATCCCACTGTCCTCCGCTGAGGTCGTGACGAAGTTAGCCCCATGCTGCCGCGGCTGCTATGGGTCGCGAGCACGGGGCAGCCGTCCGCCAGAAACTCGCCTTTGCGCGCCTGTCGGGTGGGTGGCCCAAGAGCGGACCTCATGAAGGCGTGCGAAGGGTGGAAAAGAGACATCCGAGCTTTTCGTTCGCCGTGTAGTTGTCACGCTCCGCACATATGGCTCTGCTCCTGCTCGAGCGGTCGGGGATGAGGCTAGTGCTGACACGTCGGAGAGTTGCGATCGGAACCGCGGCCCGCTCTCGCTACGAGCTCCGCGTCTGTCCGGGCTCAACCGCAATCGCCAGTAGTCACACGATCTCCGCCCCAGAGTGGTCGGGCCGTTGCTGAAGCGATCTTCGGCTTCATCCAGACCGGCCGAGGTCTACCTCTGCTGACTGTCACTGAGCAACTTATCGCCGGCCCGCCATCGCCTAGCTTCGATTACGCGGCGCAGTCGTTCGGCTTTTTAGGCTGTGAGCTACAGGCACTCCGGGCATACGATGCGGCTAAGGGGCGCCAGCCTCAGGCCGCAGCGACCGTATCGGCAGCCCGCGAGTCGCTCGCCGGGTTCCGCGCGTACAATGCCTTCGACGCTTTGGCAGGCCGCGCACGTGAACACCAGATCGTCATGATCAACGAGGCGCACCATGTTTCTCGACATCGCGCCTTCAGCACTGAACTGGCGCTCCGCCTCAGGGGTGAGGGTTTTGAGTGGTTCTGCGCCGAAACTTTCAGCCCAGCGATCACAGCCTTGGATAACCAAGCTCCCGTGAGGCGAGACATGGGAGGATACGTCAACGATCCGGTGATGGCGAATGGATTACGTGGGCTGAGTAGGGTCGGCTTCAGGTTCGCCGCGTACGATTATGGTCCGCCAGCCCAAGGGACTCTGGCGCAAAAGCAACAGGCTCGCGAAAGTCGATCTGCGGCCCGGATCGCCGACTTACTCAAGCACGAACCCGGTGCTCGCGTCATCGTCCATGTTGGTTTCGATCATCTGTCTAAGCGGGACGCGAACGCGGGCGGCCAGACCTGGCACTCTGTAGCCCAAGAAATCACGTCTTTAACCGGGATAGAACCCTTCTGCATCGACCAAACGTGGGGAAGCCCTCGCTCCCGGCCAGAGCTAGATTGGCCCACGCTCACTGCTGTGCAGGCGATGTTCTCGCCTTCTGACCCGGTTTTAATCAGGTCCAAGTCAAACCTTCCGTTCAGCGATCCTGCGGTGTCTGCCGACGAGATCGTCTTCCATCCTCGCCTGGAAGATACGTCAGGAAGGTCGGCTTGGCTCGCAGACCAGCCTAGTCTCAGGCGCGTTCGGTTCAACACCGCTGAGGCGCGGAGGTTGGGCGCTCGTATCATTCATGTATTTCGGCAGGAAGATCAGCCCGGCCAGACCGTCCCGACTGACAGCTACGTGCTCCGCTCATCAGAACCGGTGGTCGAGCTGTATGCACCGGAGAATGGTCATAGCGTTTACGCCGAGATCGCAGATGGTTTTTGTGCCCATGTCCTAGTCTGATGCTGATGCCGAGTGGCCGCTTAGGGTCGCGAGCACGGGCCAGCCGCCCGCCAGAAACTCGCCGTCGCACACCGACCCGTTAGGCGTCCCAAGAGCGGGCCGCCTGAAGGCGTGCGAAGGGTGGATTGCGGCCATCCTTCCCAGTATCATCCGCAGCATGAAGGACGCTTCATGCCTCGCCAGCACGGTAGGGTTTCTGTTCTGGATCGGAGCATTCGGCGTTTCGAGCGCTCAAGACTTCAACGCACAGTCTAGCCCCTGCCACGCCGTCCCAGGCACATCCGGATTGATGGATTGTCTTGACCGCGCCTTCCGCGCAGCAAACGGTCAGTTGAATGAGACCTATTCGAAGTCTCTACAGGCTCTCTCACCTAATGAACGAGAGCGGCTAATTGAGGTTGAGCGCATATGGGTTAAGTACCGTGATGCCTCGTGTGGGGCAGAGCATGACCTGTTCGGGGCTGGCACTGCTGGGCCGCCCGCTGAGCTGGCCTGTCGGGAAGCTGAAACAAGGGCGCGCACTGTGGCGCTCGAGCGAGCCTATGGTTGGAAGGTTCAAAAGCTCGGCCAACCAGGTTCCTAGCGTCCTGGCCGCTGCGGGTGGAAGAGAGACCATACTCCGGGCATCGTCTCTGGAGGGCTCACAGGCCTAACCGATGCTGCATAGCTTTATCGACCTTGGAAGCGATCCTCTTGTGGGCACCGGCAGGTCGCCTGCTGTCCAGGTGGTCTCGCAATCCAATATAGATCGGGATGTCGCACTCAAGATCGTTCAGCGTCTAGACATGACCTCTTTCCCGAACTCGACGGAGTCTCGACGCGCGGCTGGCAAACGAACCCTTGCTGATTACGGCTTTACCAAGGTTAAATTTACATCGTCCGGCGTTCAGGTCCGCGATGTGGCAGGGCTTTGGCAATTCACCTTCGACCACATCGTGCGGCCAGGAGACTACTGGATCAATCTATGCTTTCGAGAACAGAACCTCAGTAGCACCTCTCGCTCCTCAGCGGTGCCTCTTATACTCAGGTTGCGAGCTGACGGGCTATATGGTGCAAGTTTGGAGCGCGGTTTCGGTCTGCCGAGCTGCCCTAGCCTCTTCCTGCCGCCCGTCACGTGAAGTCTGCTGGGGGTCGGCCTCTGCCGGCAACCGCTCTCGCGAAAGTCGCCCTTCTCTCAAGCTCCGCCCATGCCTGGAAGCGGACGCGCCAGCCAGCCGTTCCGGGTGGGTTGCGGACCTATAGCCACGGCCTAATCTAAGAAGATGGCGACGGCTCACCTCCTCTTCGGGTTTTTGGGTTCAGGTAAGACCACTCTGGCGAAGAGGCTTGAGCAGCGTTACGCTGCCGTGCCCTTCACACCCGACGACTGGATGGCGCGTCTGTTTGGTGAAGACCCGCCAGCCGAGTCGTTCAAGACGAGAGCCGAGGCCGTGTTGAAGGTCATGGAGCCTCTCTGGTTACGGTGTCTTGGCCTGGGGTTAGATGTGGTACTGGACTACGGCTTATGGCAACGCGCAGAGCGCGACTACATTCGAAGTCTCGTGCAAGGATGTGGCGCCAAGTCCGTGCTCTACGCTGTAGATTGTCCCGAAGCTGACGCTCGCTCGCGCGTGCTCAAGCGCAATCGCGGGGCTGACCGAAGCCTCTTCATAGCACCGGCAACGTACGACCTTCTCATGCCTCGCTTCGAGCCGCTCCAGCCGGATGAGGAGTTCCAAAAGGTCGAGAGCCGGACCGGCAGCTAAGGGTCGCTCCTCCACATCGGTTTTTAACCCGATACCGGATGTTCGCGCCTGGACACGGAGCGCATCGGCCACCTCGCCCTACAGAACGGCTGTAGAACCGAGGGCTGGCGTCAGCGCGGTCCTTTCACCGCCCGAACAAGGCAGCCGCCGGGGTTCTGCAGTCCTTGGCAGAACGCAGCGGCGTCGGCTTGAGTGGCGAAGCCGGCTATCAGCGCGCGATAGGTGATCCGGCCCCGCACGGTGGCCTTCTCGACGCGCGCCTCGAACGTGTAACCGCTGTTCTCAGGCCACGTAGGACCAGGGTAGCAGCTCGTCGAGCCGGCTGTTGGGGTGGTGGTTCAGCAGCCGGGTCAGCACGTCGGCGAGGTAGCCTTCCGGCTCGACGTTGTTCAGCTTGCAGGTCTCCACCAGGGAGGCCAGCGTCGCCCAGTGCTCGCCGCCGGCGTCGGAGCCGGCGAACAGGGCGTTCTTTCGGTTCAGGGCCAGGGGACGGATAGCTCGCTCGACGACGTTGGAGTCGAGCTCGACGCGGCCGTCGCTGAGGAAGCGGGCGAGGCCTTCCCAGCGGCTCAGCACGTAGCGGATCGCCTCGGCGAGCTTGCCCTTTTGGCTGATGGTCTCGAGCTTGGCGCGCAGCCAGGGTTCCAGCGCCTCGATCGCCGGCCGGCTCCGCGCCTGGCGCTCGGAGCGCCGCTCGTCGGCAGGGCGACCGCGGACGGCAGCCTCGACGGCGTAGAGCTCGCCGATGCGCTGCAGCGCCTCGGAGGCGATGGGCGCGGGGCCGGCGGCGGCCAGCTCGTAGAAGCGGCGGCGGACGTGGCTCCAGCAGAAGGCCAGGCGCACCTCGCCCTTCTCCGCTAGGGGGCGGTATCCGGCGTAGCCGTCGACCTGCAGCACGCCCCTGAAGCCGCTGAGGTGGGCCATGGGCCGCTTGGCCTTGCGGTCGGGCGCATAGACGTAGGCGACGCCGGGCGGCTCCGGCCCGCCCCAGGGGCGGTCGTCGCGGGCTAGGCCCAGAGCTGGCCCGTCTTCGTGCGCCCTCGACCGGGGTCGAGCACCGGCGCGGTGGTCTCGTCGGCGAAGAGCTTCTCCGACCCCTTGAGCCGCTCGAGCCGGCGCGCGTGCACGGGTCCGAGCAGCCAGGCGGTGCGCCCGACCCAGTCCGCCCGGGCGGAGCGATCGAGCTGGACGCCCTGGCGGGCGTAGATCTGGACCTGGCGGTACAGCGGGAGGTGGTCGGCGTACTTGCCCACGATCACGTGGGCGATGGTGGCTTCGGTCGGCAGGCCGCCCTCGATCAGCCGCGCCGGCCCGGGCGCCTGCACCACACCCTCCTCGCAGGCCCGGCAGGCGTACTTGGGTCGGCGGGTGACCAGGACCCGCAGCTGGGCGGGGATGATGTCCAGCCGCTCGGCGACGTCCTCGCCGATCCGGCGCAGCCCGCCCGAACAGCAGGGGCAGATCTTGCTCTCGACGTCGACCACCATCTCCACGCGGGGAAGGTGCGCCGGCAGGGAGCCACGGTTGGCGCGGCGCTGCCTAACCCTTTCGGAGCGGGCGGCGGTGTCGGCCTCCTCCGTCTCCGCCGCTTGCGCCGCCTCGGCCTGCTGCACGTCCTCCAGGCCGAACTCGAGCTGGTCGAGGGGGAGCGTCTCCGCCCGGCGGCCGAAGAGGTGGCGCTGCAGCTCCTTGATGATCTGGGCCAGCCGCTCGCCCCGGGCGCGCTCGGCGAGCAGCATCGCCTTGAGCGTCCCCACGTCGTTCGGAAGCACGTCCGCCAAGCCGGTCACGCCCCAGAGTAGACCATGTTCCCAGGGCCTTGAGGCGCCCCCGCGGGCGCTCTGAGTCAGTTCGCCGCGACCGGCGTTCGGGTCCGGCGAGGGCTGTAGACCCGCGCCCAGTCGAGCCCGTCCAGGAGGGCGGAGAGCTGGGTCGCAGTGAGCCGCATGGCCCCGCCCTGGAGCTTGGGCCAGCGGAAGACGCCCTGTTCGAGGGTCTTGGCCGTGAGCACGACGCCCGTCCCATCCCAGTACAGCAGCTTTATCCGGTCCGCCCGCTTGGCCCGTAAGACGTAGACCACGCCGCTGAACGGGTTAGCCTTCATCTCGTCCTTGATCAGCGCCGCCAAGCCGTTCGCACCCTTACGGAAGTCGACCGGCTTGGTCGCCATCAGCACCCGCACGCCCGACGGTGGCGCGATCACCGAACCCTCTTCAGCGCCTGGATCACCGCGGCCACCGTCCTGGCCGCAGCTCCGCGCTCCACGCGCACCACCACGCCGTCGATCTCTAGCTCAATCCCGCCAGGGCGCATGCGGCGGCCCTTCTTCGGCTTGGGCTCGCTTCTGGGGGCCGCCGTCGCCTCGGCTGGCGGCTCCAGCACCACCGGGGCGAAGATCGGCTCCCGGGGCTCTTCAGCGCCGCCGCCCCGCGCGTCGCGCCGCCAAGTGAACAGCTGCGTCTTCGACAGCCCGTACCGGTCCGCCACCTCGCCGACCGAGGTGGCGTAACTCTCCGCCACGATCCGCGCCTTCGTCTCGGCGCTCCATCGGCGGCGTCGCCCAGCCCCGGTGAACACCTCCACCCGACGGGCGAGCGGCTTAGCCAGCACATCATCACCAGGCATCATCAGCACACCAAGCCCGTCCAGCCCTCACGGACCCCAGACTCGATGATCAGATCAGCCCCGAAAAGGTGCGGCCAGCACAGCGCTTACGGTGCAGGGCAGGGCGCTCGGCCAGAGCTTCGTGCCCCTTGCCGCGTTAGACCTTTATTCAGCTTAGCGACATTTAAAGCGCGACTTAAGTGACCTCTGCCCGTGATGTCGCGTCTGCTCTCGAAGGTGAAGCAGACATATGGGCTACCGCCGGAAGCGGACATGGCATGGAAGCAAGGTCATGATGCAACCTTGAACCGAAGGGCGGCAAGCTGCGCCATTGACGCTTAGGCCGGCTCGCATGCGAGCGTCAGGAAGGCGTCGCCGGCCTTGCTGCGGTAACGCTCCTTGTGGCGCAGGAGCCAATAGGGTCGGGCGGGGAGATCGAAGCGGAGGCGGTGCAGCACGCCCGAGCGCAGGCCGGCGGCCGCGGCGCTGATGGAGATCACGGTCGCGCCGGCGCCGGCCTCCACGGCGCTCAGCACCGCTTCGTTGGCGGGTAGGGTCAGGCTGACCGACAGTCGGGCGGGGTCGAGCCCGCTGCGCTCCACGGCCTGCTCGAAGGCCGCGCGGGTGCCCGAGCCGGGCTCGCGCAGCACCCAGTCCGTTCGCAGGAGATCGTCGGCGTCCAGCGTCGACTTGGCTGCGAGCGGATGGTTGGCGGCCACCACCACCGCCATCTGGTCTGCGCCGACCTGCCGGCGCGAGAGGACGCCCTCCTCGACCTCGCCCTCCACGAAGCCGAGTTCGGCCAACCCTTGCAGCACTGCGTCCGCCACCTCCGCGGTGTTGCCGATCGAGACCGCAACCTCGATCCCGCCATGCCGCCGTCGGAAGGCGGCCAGACGAGGGGGCAGCCAGTAGTTCGCCACCGTCTGGCTCGCCGCCACAGCCAAGCGGCCACGCCTCAGGCCGCCTAAGTCCGCCAGGGCGCGCTCGGCGGCCTCCGCGCGCGCCAGCACGCCGCGCGCCTCCACAAGGAAGGCCTCGCCCACCGGGTTCAGCACGATGCTGCGGCCGACCCGGTCGAACAGCTTGACGTCATGGCGCGTCTCCAGCGTCGATATGGCGCTTGAGACCGCCGACTGGGTGAGGTTCAGCTCCGCGGCGGCTTGAGTGACGTGCTGGCGCTCGGCGACGGCCACGAAGATGCGGAGCTGCTCCAGGGTCATGCGCCGTAGCGTCCCGAAATCTGCATCGTCACATCCCGGCCACGGTGCGAGTCACCACGGCTCCGGCCACCGCACCGTCAGGAGCGGGGGTGATGCGAACCAACCAGAGGACATCATCCATGCCGCGGCCCGCGGGGCGCTGGTTGGACGACTCACGGCAATCCACCACGCCATCAGACCCCGGCCGGCTGCAGCGCGCGCCGGCCCGGCGCGCCGCCGCCTCGGCGTCGGCCATGGATGTACCCGGCGCCATGGTGCGGGCCACGTAGGCCCGCGCGAGGGGGACGCGCTGGTCGTGATCTTCGAACTCCACGCCGAAGAAGCTGAACGGCCGAGGCGGTTGCGCATGAGCTGCCGCAGTGTTGAACGCCAAGCCAGCGGAAAGAAGGCTTAGCGAGATCTGGTGGGCGGGTTTGATCATCATTGTGGTCCTTGCGAGAAAACCGAAGACCAAATTGATCAGGCCATAGGCAGCAAAGATAACGCATTCAGACGTTCATTTCGTTCAGCTGAAGCGAACCAGACGGCTTAGTCGACCGTGACGTGGATTCGGTGACGGTGGGCGGCGAGGTAGCCGGCGAAGTTCCAGGTGTCGTCCGGCGTGTCGGGCTGGGTCTGCATGGCGCTGTCCACCGCGCGCACCACCAGCTCGTGCTCGCCTTTCTCCAGCTCCGCCTCGAGACGCCAGAGTGTCCAGGCGTGGGGCTCGGCGTGATCCTGCTCCAGCTCGGCCTGCCGCCAGGAGCGCCCTCCATCCAGCGACACGTCCACCCGCTTCACAAGGCGCTCGGACGCGGTGGCCCAGCCTTTCAGCATCACGGGGCCGGCTTTCAGCTTCGCTCCCCGCTTCGGCTCGCAGATGGCGCTGTTCAGCGGTAGAGCGTCGATGGTGAGGCCTTGGTCCAAGTCCTCCTCACCCTTTCTCACGCTGGACGGGAATAGCTTGTAGTCCTTGGTCTGGATCGGGCTGTCGGCCGGGTGGTCCTGCACTCTGACCTCGTGCAGCCATTTGGCGCTCCGCACGCCCGCATAGGCCGGCACCACGGCGCGGAGGGGAAAGCCGTGTTCGGGCTGCAGCGGCTCGCCGTTCAGCTCGAAGGCCAGCAAGACGTCGCCGCTCATGGCTTTCGGCATGGGGATGGAAACGCCGAAGGTTGAATGCTCGCCCTCCACCTCGATCTCGTCGGGGCTGTAGAAAGCGACCTGAAGGCTCGCATCCTTCCGCGCGCCAGCCGCATCCAGCACATCGCGGAGCGCCACCCCGGTCCAGCGGAGATTGGCGATCGCCGCCGCCTGCCACGGATCGCCGGCGGTCTTGGCCACCTCCTGTAGGTCGGCGCGGCGGTTGCCGGCGCACTGCAGGCTGGCGACGACGGTGCGAAGGGGAAAGCGCTCGCGCAGGTCCGCCAGCGACAGTTGCAGTGGCTCCCCAACCAGCCCGGCGACCCTCAGACGATAGGTCTCGGCGTCGATCACCGGCACGTCCCCGTGACTGCGGATGTAGAGGTCTCGCTGAGGCGTGACGAAGCTTTCCACCAGCCGCGCCAGGGGCGGCTCCGCGTTCAGCGGCTCAGCCGAGTGAACGATGAGGTTGGCGTTCGCTCGCTCCAAGGCGGCGGCGTTTACGTCCATGTCCATGGCCTAAGCTCCTGCAACCTGCCTAGTCGAAACCGGACGGAGTTTGCCGGGTTCCGCCTCCTGGATTGGACGGGCCAGGCGGGGGATACGTGAGCAACGCGGCGCCGCCGGTGCAGCACGGCCGGCCCCTGGATCCGCTGCCGACATTCTCGCCGCCGTTCTGGCTGGCGCTGCTCGTCACCGCCGTGCTCTCCGGGCTCGCCGGCGGCCTGCTGATGCGGTTGCTCTACGCCGTTCAGGCGATCGCCTGGCGCGAGCAGGGACGCGGGCTCTACGACGCCGTGCTCGCTGCTTCGCCCGTTCGGAAAGGTGTGGTGCTGATCGGCGCGGGGCTGCTAGTCGGCCTCGGCGCCTGGGCCTTGCGTCTCTTCAAGGGCGGCCACGCGGGCGAGCTCGTCAGCGCCATCTGGTTCAAGGATGGCGAGATGCCGGCCCTGCGCACGCTCGCGCGCTCCGTTCTGTCTGTTGTGGTCGTGGCCATGGGCGCCGCGGTGGGCCGCGAAGGCGCGCTGAAGCAGACGGGCGCGGTCTTCGGCTGGCAGGCCGCCCATCGCCTGCACCTCTCTTCCGAGCAGCGCCGCATCCTGACCGCCTGCGGGGCGGGCGCAGGGATGGCGGCGGCCTACAACATCCCGCTGGCCGGTGCGATCTTCGCGATGGAGGTGCTGCTCGGCTCCATCTCCTTCGGCGTGGCCGTGCCGGCGCTGGCCTGTTCGGTCCTCGCCACCGCCGTCTCCTGGCTCTTGCTCCCCATGCGCATGACCTATGCGACGGCGAATTATCCGCTGACACCAAACCTGTTCGTCTGGGCGGCGCTGGTCGGGCCGGTGATCGGCCTCTTCTCGATAGGCTACGTGCGGCTGATCGGCTGGGCGGACCTGCACCGGCCGCAGTCGGCCGCCGCCAAGCTCCTGACCCCGCTAGCGGTCTTCGCCTCCCTGGGCGTCGCGGCGGTGTGGCTTCCCGAACTGGTGGGCAACGGCAAGGACGTGGTGCAGATCGCCTTCAATGGCGGTGACGCCGACCCGCACATGCGCCTCGCGAGCCTGCTGGTCGGCCTGGCGGTCGTGCGGGCTCTGGCGACGACGCTCTGCCTGCGCAGCGGCGCGCCGGGCGGCCTGTTCACTCCCACCCTGACCTGCGGCGCTTTGCTCGGCCTCGGCGGCGGCCGGCTGTGGTCACTCATCCGGCCCGGTGACGCGCCGGGCGGCTACGCGGTTATCGGTTCAGCCGCGCTGCTGGCGGCGGCGACCTCGGGACCGATCTCAGCGGTCACCGCCGTGCTGGAGCTCGGCCAGCACATCAGCGGACTGATCGCGCCGATCCTCGTCGCCAGCGCCGGCGCGTGCATAGTCATGCGTATCGCCGACTGCCCGTCGATCTACACCGTGCGGATCAAGCCGCCGGACGGGACCAAGGCCTAAGGCCCCTCAGGCGAACGGCGAGACGAACACCGCCTCGCCCTTCAGCTCGGCTTCGATGTCCAGGAGGCGGTTGTATTTGGCGAGCCGCTCGCCCCGGCAGGGCGCGCCGGACTTCAGCTGCCCTCCGCCCATGGCGACCGTGAAGTCGGCCACGAAGCTGTCGATCGTCTCGCCCGAGCGGTGGGAGAACTTCCACGCCCAGCCGGAGCGGCGGCAGAGCTCCACCGCCTCAACCGTCTCGGTGACCGTGCCGATCTGGTTCGGCTTGATCAGCGAGGCCGTGGCCGCCTTCTCGCGCACGCCGCGGGCGATGAACTCCACGTTGGTGACGAAGATGTCGTCGCCCACGATCTGGATGCGCTCGCCCATCGCGCGGTCTGGGCGGTGAAGGCGGCCCAGTCGTCCTCCGCGAAGCCGTCCTCGATGGAGACGATGGGGAAGTCGCGCACCCACGTCTCGTAGAGGCTGAGGAGGTCGGCGGCGCTCAGCGGCTCGGCCTGCAGGCTCGGCAGGCGATAGCCGTCCTCCCCGTGGAAGCTGGTGGCGGCGGGGTCGAGCATGATGGCCACGTCCAGCCCCGGCCGGTAGCCCGCCCGCTCGATGGCGCGCACGATGTAGGTCAGCGCCTCGCGGTCGGAGGCGAGGTCCGGGGCGAAGCCGCCTTCGTCGCCGACCGAGGTGGAGAACCCCGCCTCGGCGAGGAGGTCGTGCAGGGCGTGGTAGGTCTCGGCCCCCCAGCGCAGCGCCTCGCGGTAGTTCGGCGCGCCGTGAGGGGCGATCATGAACTCCTGCATTTCCAGCCGATTGGGCGCGTGCTTGCCGCCGTTGATGACATTCATCATCGGCACGGGCAGGCGCCGCGCCGTCGCGCCGCCAAGGTGGGCGTAGAGCGGCTGGCCGGTGCTGACAGCCGCCGCCCGCGCCACCGCCATGGAGACGCCGAGGATCGCATTGGCGCCGAGCCGCGCCTTGTTCGGCGTCCCGTCCGCCTCGCACATAGCCGTGTCGATCTCGGCTTGGCGGAGCGGGTCCCGACTCCGTATGACCCCGGCCAAGGCGTCGTCGACGGCGCTGCAGGCCTGCAGCACGCCCCTGCCGCCGTAGCGCTTAGGATCGCCGTCCCGCAGCTCGTGCGCTTCGTGCGCGCCGGTGGAGGCGCCCGAGGGTACGGAGGCTGTGGCCTCCACGCCGTCGTTGAGCCGCACCGTGACCTGCACGGTCGGCCAGCCGCGGGAATCGAGGATCTCGCGGGCGGAGACGTCCGCAATGGTGCGGTCGGGCCTGGATGCGAAGGACATGGGTTAAGACCTCCGGTCGGGCGGCGGTCCGGGCGGACTCCCACCGCGTGCACACGGTAGGAGCCATCAGCCGGGCGGGGCCGGCGGTCGAAGGGGAGCTCCATCCCCTGGGCTGAGCGAATTAGACTTCCCAAGTCTTCGCCGCTAGCCGCTTGCGGTGGCTCTGTCGGCCCTCTAACCTTGAGCAGAGGGAATGGGGTCTCCCTTAAACCGCCCGCTCACGGGCTGATGACTCCTACCAGGCCGGAAGGCGGTAGGAGTCATGCACGCAACCCGACAGTTCGTCACCAAACCTGCAGTTCGCCCGGGACGCCAGCAGCGGAGGCGGCCGTGAGCCTACGCATCCTCGCCCTCCTGCCCGAAGCGCATGGCGTCCGGGCCTGCCTTGACGCCGCCCTGGCTGCCGCCGCCATCGCTCCGGACGCAGGCGTGGAGGCCTTCCACGTCGAAGTCGATCCCGGCCAGCTGCTGCGCGCGCCTGAGGAGATCGCGATCCAGCAACTGCGCGAACACGACGAGGGCACATCCGCCGAACGCGAGGCGGCCGTGCGCGCCGTCTTCGATGCTTGGTTGGCCGACCTGACGCCGCCCGACCGCGCCCGGGTGCGATGGTGCGAGCGCGTCGGCGCGGAGGACGATTTGGTGGCGAAGGAGGCGGAGGGCGCGAGCCTGCTGGTGCTGTCCCGGCCGCAGGACATGGACGCCGGCGACGCCTTCCACGCCGCGATCTTCGAGGCGCACCATCCCCTGCTCGTCCCTCCGGACTGGACGCGCGAGGCGGGTGCAGGCCTCGCCGGATGTATCGCAGTGGCTTGGCGTCCGGACGAGCGGGCGCACCGCGCGGTCGAGCAGGCCCGGCCCTGGCTGGCGGCGGCCCGCTCCGTGGTGGTCCTCCTGGTCGCCGAGCAAGGCGGAGAGCCGCCTGACACGCTGAAGATTGACCTGATCCTCGGCGATATGGGCGTGCGGCCGCAGACCCTGGTCCGCGCCAGCAACGGCCGCGATCCCGGCGAGGTGCTGCTGGAGATGGTGGCGGAGAGCGGGGCGGACGCGCTGGTGATGGGCGCCTACCGCCATAACGAATGGGTCGAGTGGGCGCTGGGCGGCACCACCCGCCACGTCCTGGCGCACGCGCGCGTGCCGCTCATCCTGGCGCACTGAGGGGACTCTCACGATGGCTGGACTTCGACTCTGCCTGATCTTGGCGGCGGGCGGCGCGCTGGGCTCGCTCGCGCGCTACGGCCTGTCGCTCCTCACCCTGCCGATCAGCCAGGGCATTCCCTGGGGAACCATCCTGATCAACATCGCGGGCTCCTTCCTGATCGGCGGGTTCGGCACCCTGACGCTGGCGTCCGGGCGCATGCCGCTGCCGGAGGAGGCGCGCCTGTTCGTCATGGTTGGGTTCTGCGGCGGCTTCACCACCTTCTCCTCCTTCAGCCTGCAGACGCTGGACCTGCTCCGTTCCGGCTCGATGACGCGGGCGGCGGTGAACGTGGGCGTGTCGGTGGTGCTGTTCGTGGCCGCCGTGGCGCTCGGCCACACGCTGTCGGCGCGGCTGAACGGCGGCAAGGCCGCGATCGCCCAGGTCGAGGCGGAGGAGCTGGCGTGACCGCCCCCGCCGTTAGCCCCGCCGTCGGCCAATTGGTCCTGGTCCGCCATGGCGAGAGCACCTTCAACGCTCACAATCGTTTCACCGGTTGGAGCGACCCGGAACTCACCGGGCGCGGCGAAGAGGAGGCGCGCTCGGTCGCCGAACGGCTTGCGCGCATGGACGTGCGGGTGGACGCGGCCTTCAGCTCCGGCCTGCAGCGGACTGTCCGGTCTCTGGAGATCATCCTGAAGGCGCTGCAAAGCCCCGTCCTCGCCCATGCGGACATGGCGTTGAACGAGCGCAGCTACGGCGAGCTCACCGGCCTCGACAAGGACGAGGCGGCTTCACGCTTCGGCGCCGAGCAGGTGCGCCGCTGGCGAAGATCCTTCGCCGATGCGCCGCCAGGCGGCGAGAGCCTGCGCGACACGGTCGCCCGGGTCGCGCCCTTCTACCTGCGCGCCATTCTGCCCCTGGCGCTACGGGGCGGCAGCGTGCTGGTTGTCGCCCACGGCAACACGCTCCGCGCGCTGGCCATGGCCCTGGAAGGCGTCTCCCCCTTCGCCGTCCAATCCCTGGAGATCGCCACCGGCGAGATCCTGGACTACGCGGTCGCCGCCGACGCCACGGTCACCCGCCGCCACCCGCTGGAGACGCCTTGAGGCCGTGCGCCCGCTCTCCATCATCGTGCTGATCGTCGTTGGTCTGAGCGTCGCCGTCGCCCTCGGCCAGATCGGACGGGTACGCGTGGGTCGGCCGGGCGCTGATCCGTTCGCCGCCTCGATCGCCGCCGCGCTGAGCGCCGCCGCGGCCCTCCTCCTCAGCCACCACGACCCGGCCGGGCATGACATCCTGCTATTCGCGGCCGGCGTCGCCATCGTCGTGTCGCTAGCCGGCTTCGTCCTCGGCCGTCGGGCCTGAGCGTCTGCTCCTGGCTCTCGCCATCCGACTCAGGAGGTCCCGCAACGTGTTCCGGTCGACCCGGTCGGCCCTCATCACCAGCGTGACCAGAGGATCGTCGAGGAGCGTGTCCCAAGCGTCGGGCCCAGCCGCGAGATCACCCGAGGGGTTGGTTGGGAATAATGGGGAGAAACGCACGGATGTCTCCTGCCAGGGTCTGGACCGACAGGAGCCATCAGCCGCCTCAGCGGCGCTTGCGGGGAGCTCCATCCCCGGCCGCCATCGCGTGGCGGCATCGAGGACCATGCGCCTGTCCGCGCCTCCCGTCCAGCCGCGTCCGTCTCACCCGGACGCTGCGCCCTCCGGCCCGACCTTGCCGGTGGGGTTCTTGGCCACGCCCGGCGCGGAGGCCGGCGCGAGCTTGGCGCTCATGGCGGTGAGGTAATCCACGATCTCCGGAACGGCCGTATCCATCACCGGCGCATGGTAGGTCTGGCGCATCTTCTCCACCTCGGCCTTCCACTGATCCGGGGTGAGGCGGGGCTGGTAGAGCGCCATGGTGGCCGAGTGACAGGCGGTGCAGTTGGCGTTCATCACGTCGGCATGCGGTCCGGAGGGGTACTGCGCATCGTCGTCCGGGAAGTCTTCCGAGACCGAGGTCAGGGTCAGCCCATGTCCGGTCGCGACCGCGGGGGTGGGCGGCTCGGGCGGCGCCTGCGACACCGTCTCGTGGCCGCCGGAGGAAACGCCGATCAGGACCGCGCAGGCGAGGCCTCCGAGCGTCAGCGTGATCAGGGCCGTTCCGGCGGTGGAGGGAGGACGCCGCGCCATCACGCCACCACCACGTTGGTGGTCTCTACGCAGTCGCGCATGAAGCCTCCAGGGTTCCAGTTGGGGGTCATCTGCTGCACCGCGCCTGTCGTGTTCGTGCAGCGGGTCATCAGCTGAAGCGGCCCGCGATCTGCGAGCCTCACGGCCGCGTCGAAGCGGCGAAAGCTGTAGCGGCCCTCGTCGGGGCCGAGCCGGGTCGGCGACCAGTTCCGCCCGCCGTCCACCGACAGGTCCACCCGCGCGACCCCCTGGTCGCCGCCAAGCGCGATGCCGCGCACCGGTAGGGTCGAGCCGAAGGGGGCGCGCGCTCCGTCGGCGACGTTGGTGAACCAGGAGCGCGGCACCATGCGGTTTTATGGGCGTGGTCGCGAAGCCTTTGGCCCCCGGCACCACGTTGGCGAACGGAGTGGCGGGTATCTTGTAGGCCTTGGCCATCCAATAGCCGTCGTCCGGATGGTCCAGGACCTCGATGGAGTCGAGCATCTTGACCCAATAGGTCGAGTACCAGCCCGGCACGATCAGCCGGCAGGGAAAGCCGTTGAGGAGCGGCAGTTGCTCGCCGTTCATGCCGAAGGCGATCATGACCTCGCCGTCGCGGGCATGGTCGATCGCGAGCGACTTCATGAAGTCGGGTGCTCCCGCCATCACGGGCTCGTCGAGGCCGTTGAAGCGCACCGCCACCGATCCGCCCTTCACGCCCGCGCGGTCCAGCAGGCGACGCAGGCTCACCCCGATCCAGCGGGCGTTGCTCATGGCCCCGTGCACCCACTGGCCGCCCGCGACCCTCGGCTGGAACAGCCCGCGCGAGTTGCCCGAGCACTGGTTGACCGCCGCAAGCTCCACGGCCGGCATCCGCAGGAGCTCCTGGACGGAGAGCGACAAGGGCCGCTCGACATGGCCCGTCACCTCCAGCCGGTAGGTGTCGAGGTTGATGGAGGTGGGGATCACCGCCCAGTGCCAGCGTACGAAGAAGCGGTCGTTGGGCGTGAACACTCCCTGGTCGAACACCGACATGGGCGTCTCCAGGAGCGGCGGGCGGGTCCGCTGCAGGATCATGGCGCCCTTCTCGGGGAAGGCTGTGGTCAAGGCCCGCGGCGACGGGCCGCCGGGCAGGTCGAGGTCGACGGTCCCGCCGCCGGCCCGCGAACGCATGCTGCGAGAGGGCCGCCGCGCCGGCCGCCGCCACGCCGCCCGCCAGCAATCGCCGGCGATCGAAGCCGACCGTCCTGGGGTTCATGGCGCGTCCTCCTCGACGGAGAGGTGTCGCGCCAGACATGGTCGTCGGTCCAAACCGAAGTTCTGCTGATACTCAGAAGACGGATCGAAAGATCTGAGCCGCCGTCGCTGTTCGATCGCCTCGATCAGTCTCAGTCGCGATCGGCGTTGGTCACAGCGGCTCTGCAGCGCTACGCAGGCGTCCGCCAGTCACGAGAAGGTCGCTCCCATGCCGCAAGCCAAGACCATCGCCGTTTCAGGGGCCGCCGGCCAGATCGGCTACGCCCTGCTGTTCCGCATCGCCCGGGGCGACATCTATGGCGCCGACCAGCCGGTGCGCCTGCGTCTGCTCGACCTGCCCCAGGCGCTGGGCGCCGTGAAAGGCGTGGTGATGGAGCTGGACGACTGCGCCTTTCCACTGCTGCAGGGCGTCACCGTCACCGCCGATCCCGTGGAGGCGTTCCGCGACATCGACGCAGCCCTGCTGGTAGGCTCGCGCCCGCGCTCCAAGGGCATGGAGCGGCGCGACCTGCTCTCCGCCAACGCGGAGATCTTCAAGGTCCAGGGCCGCGCCCTGAACGAGGCCGCCAAGCGCGAGGTCAAGGTGCTGGTGGTCGGCAACCCCGCCAACACCAACGCCATGATCGCGACCCGCTTCGCGCCGGACCTGCCCGCCGACGCCATCACCTCTATGATCCGGCTCGACCACAACCGGGCCAAGTCCATGCTCGCCGCCAAGGCCGGCGTGGACGTGGCCGAGATCGACAAGCTGGTGGTCTGGGGCAACCACTCGCCTACTATGTTCGCCGACTGGCGATGCGCCACCGCCGCCGGCCGCCCGCTGCCCGAGGCCATCGGCGATGAGGCCTGGTACCGCGACACCCTGATCCCTACGGTCGCCAAACGCGGTACGGCGATCATCGAGGCCCGCGGGGCCTCTTCCGCGGCGTCCGCCGCCAACGCGGCCATCGACCACATGCACGACTGGATCAATGGGTCCCATGGGCGGTGGGTCTCCATGGGCGTCATGTCCCACGGCGAGTACGGCATCCCGAACGGCTTGGTCTGTGGCGTGGCCGCCACCTGCAAGGCGGGCGAGATCGATCGGGTGAAGGGGCTGGAGGTGGACGGCTACGCCCGCGAGATGCTGGACCGCACGGTGACGGAACTCCGCGAGGAGCGCGACGCGGTGGCGGAGCTCCTGGGGTGAGCGGAGACCCCCGCCCGGTCCGCGCCGTCCTGGCGCGGGCGGGATACCGCACGGAGGTGGCGGTCGGCCCTTTCACCCTCCTCGCCGACGAGCCTGCCGACCGCGGCGGCAGCGACACGGGACCGACCCCGCACCAGCTGGTCGCCGCAGGACTCGCCAGCTGCACCGCCATGACGCTGCGCATGTATGCCGAACGCCACGCTCTGCCCTTGGAGGGCGTGGAGGTTGCGGTGGAGGAGCGCCGGCCCACCGACGCCACCCGCGGTCCCATCGCGTTCGACATCCGCGTACGCCTGGATGGCCCGTTGGACGAGGCCGCCCGCGCCTCGCTCCTAAGCGTCGCCGCCCGCTGCCCCGTGCACCGAACGTTGGGAAAGGGCGCGGAACTAACGCTGGAGCTGGAGGAAAGGTAGGCGGGCCATCCGTCCAGACCGGGATAGAACCTCCTTAGAATCGTTCGATTTAGTCGATGGAAACGTCACGGAGGATGCGTTGGAGCCGTCAGTCGCGGGCGGCCAATCTGCGAGGCGAACCGCAGGGAAATCCCATTCATGGCGTACGTCCTCCCGACCGTCTCCGCCTTCGCCGCCCGCAGGCCGAACTCGGCTCGGCCCAAGCCTACCGTTAGGTCCAGCGCCACCCGCCGGCTCCTGCCGGGGCTGGCGCTCTGCGGGGCGGTGACGCTCGCGGCCACACTGCTGCAGGCTTTGGAGCACCGTCTGTTTGGCCGTGCTTGGCTGGAGAGCCTTGTGCTCGCCATCCTCGTAGGCGCTGCTCTCCGCACCGCCTGGACGCCGGGTGAGCGCTGGCGGCCGGGCGTGGAGTTTGGGGCCAAGACGCTGCTGGAGGTGGCGGTGGTGCTGCTCGGCGCGTCGGTCAGCGCCGCCACCATCCTGTCGGCCGGCGCGCCACTGCTGGTCGGCATCGCCGCCGTGGTCGCCTGCGCGATCCTGGCGAGCTACGGCATGGGCCGGGGTCTCGGGCTCACGCACCGCATGGCGCTCTTGGTCGCCTGCGGGAACTCCATCTGCGGCAACTCCGCCATCGCGGCGGTCGCGCCGGTGATCGACGCGGACAGCGACGACGTCGCCGCCTCGATTGCCTTCACCGCGGTGCTGGGCGTGGTCGTGGTGCTGGGGCTGCCGCTGCTCGGGTTCGCGCTGGGCATGAGCGGGCTGGCGTTCGGCGCGCTCGCCGGGCTCACCGTCTACGCGGTGCCGCAGGTGATCGCCGCTGCTGCTCCGATGGGAGCGGCGGCGGTGCAGATGGGCACGCTGGTCAAGCTGGTGCGCGTGCTGATGTTGGGCCCGGTGTGCTTCACGCTTTCGCTCCTGACGCGCCGCCTGCGCGACGAGCCGGACGAGGCCGCGCCCCACCTGACCGCCGGCGACCGGCCCAAGCCCGGCCACCTCGCCCTGCACAAGCTCGTACCCTGGTTCATCGTCGGCTTCCTTTTAATGGTCGCCGCGCGCTCCTTGGGCCTGATCCCCCGCGCCGCGCTGGCGCCCACCGCCGCTGCGGCGAGCCTTCTCACCGTCCTCTCTATGGCGGCGCTTGGGCTCGGCACCGACATGCGAGTTGTGGCCAAGGCCGGCGGCAAGGTCACCGCGGCCGTGGTGCTTTCTTTGGGGGTGCTGGGCGTGATCAGCTTGGGTCTAATCTACCTGCTGCATCTCGCCTGATTGTGGATCAGCGTACCAAGTCGACGACTTCGAGCAAGTCAACCTAAGCAGATTGCGCCCATAGCCGCCATAGGCCTTCCTCCGGAAACGCGACTCTCCGGCAAGCTTGCAAGTGGCGATCCGACGGCTGCGAGCGGATAGATGTTGAGGGATAGCGGACTTTTCGGTCTATGCCGTAGAGCGGACGCTGGGCAGAGGCGAGTTCCTGGATAGGAGCGAACCCGTGCTGGCGACCCACAGCGACCCTTCGTGACCGCGACAGGGACCTGTATGTTTGGGGCATGTTAGCTCGCGCCGCCGTCACTCTTCTCGCCTTCGCCCTAGTGGTGGCTCGGCCAGCCACGGCAAAGCCGCTCATCACATTTACAGGCAAATCCGTATCTCTAAGCGGCACTATGGACGAAGAAATGTTGTCCGCTGTAAAAGGATTGGACCTATCTGGGATCAGAACTATCCGTTTTTCTTCTGAAGGTGGCATGCCATTGCCTGCCCTTACGATTGCTAGACTTTTGGCATCTTCGAGCGCTCAAATAGAAATTCACAACGTATGTGCATCAGCTTGCCTGGATGTCCTGGTAATTCGATCTCGGGTGACTGTTGAACCGGGCACGCTCGTTCTCCTCCATAATACAGCGGCTGGTCAGTCGCTGACGGTTGCCACCAACTATCCCCATGTATCCGAATATCTCAAAGCGATAGGCGCGGCCGATGTCCAATGGCTTAGACAAAACGGTATTGACGCACGGCTCGAACTCTTAGCTGAGGCTGCCATTCAGCCTATCTGTGTGCGAGCCGCCTCGGATTCTATTGTCGCTGTTCCTCGAATGATAACTGCAATGCGCTACGCCGTATGGGCGCCTCGCGACGATACACTTCGCTACTTAGGTCTTCGAACCAAAGGTAATTGGCATCAGGACTCGAACAGCGTCGGGGAGATCATGCAAAAGCGCTTTCCACATGCCGACCTGAAAAAACTACGGGCAGCTGACGAGCCCCATCCGCCTTACCCTTCAGACGCGGTCCTCGCTGCGTCCCTCAAGCGCACACCGCTTTGTCCTCCGGCCCTCCTAGCTCGCGTAAAGTAGGCGCCTGCCAATCAACGGCTGCAATCCCCCCAGCCCACCGAGCAATTCAGGCGACCGCCTTTCCGGCGCCCAGTCCCGCAAATGGGGATGGGGTAGTCGTCCCGTGTTGCGTCCATAGACGACACTCGGATCGGTCCACCTTCGCGACATTCCGACTGGCTGCCGACGGCAGCTATCTGGAGGTCGCGCGGCGGCAGATGGCGCCGGCGAGGGGGGCGCGAAAAGGGCAGGGGCGCCGACCCAGATCCTGCTCGGTCCCACGGCTCTTTTCGTCTGCTACTGTCACTGAACTGGTCTGCCGCTTGCGGGGTCAGACGCCAGAGAGTAGCGGCAGCTCAAGACCCTCGATCTCCGCCAAGGAGCGCCCGGCGATTCCCTGCAGGTCGCCGTACATCCCGGCCGTCGCTTCGATGACGCCGCTGATTTGCCGCTCGCGCTTGGCCCAGGTGCGGGGCATCGCCTTGCGCTCGCGCTCCAGGTCCTCCTGCATCTCGCTGAAGCGCTCCACGATGGATTCCAGCCGGTGGCGGAAACGCGGTCCCGTCAGGTAGCCGTACACCAGCTCCATCTTCGACTGCTGGCCCTCACCGGCCAGGCGTGCGCCTGTGACCTGGATCAAGGTCTGTCGGATGGTCAGCTCGACCGGAAGGGCGCAGCGCGGCTCGGCCACCCACACCCCGTCCACCAGGTCGAAGCTCGTCAGCCCCTTGGGGAGCGCGTGAGAGACGATCACCGCCACATCGGCCTTGGCCGCCCGCTGATCATCCCTGAGCTTGGTCAGCCATCCGTCGCTCCAGTTCTTCGTGCGCTTCGCCTCCCAAAGGATCACCCCACACAGCTGCCCGGCGGGGCCCACAACGCGTTGCAGTAGGTCGCCGCCGAACTCGCCCTTAGGCACCGGCTCCACGACATCCTGCGGGAAGCGGGCGCGCAGCGTCGTCTCGAGCTCTACCTCTTGCGCCTCCCCTTGCAGTTGCTGAGAGCCCTGCTCGGCGCGGCGCTTCAGATCCTCGATTTGGCGCTGCATGCCCGCAATCTGCTCTTCCTTTTCGCGGACCCTGAGTCCTAACCCCTCCTCAGCCTCTTGGCGCGCCCGCTCGCGTACCGCCGTGAGGCCCGCTTGGACCTGGCGCTCCACAGTCAGCGCCATCTCGCGACGAGCATCGTCCAACTCTCGCTCCTTGCGTAGCAGCTCCGCCTGAGCCGCCTGCGCTTCGACCAGCTTAGCCTCTCGCTCCTTCAGCAGCGCGTTGGCGTCGGCGAGCGCCTTGTCACGCGCCTGCAGGTCGAGGGCGGTGGCGCGACGGGCCCGTTCCGTTTCCTCACCGGCGATCTCTTCGCGTGCTGCCGCGAGCCGGGCCGCCATTTCCTCGTCCAACTCCGCCCTCGCCCTGGCCAGCGCTTGGCGACCCTCGCGAACGGCGGCTTCGCGGGCCTCCAGCTCCGCGTTCTGAGACGCGAGCTGGGCTTCAAGTTTCTGTGTGGCGTCCGCGATCAGCGGAGCCGCGAGCGACTCCGTCAGGCGGATCTCGCTCTTGCAGCTTGGGCAGGTGATTGTCGGCTCGGCCATCGTCACACTCCTACTCACACTCTTCATCATCGTATGTGAGTCGCTCCTGACGTCAGCCTCGGTCGTACACGGGCCAGCCGGGCGCGCCTGATGGGTGACGTCGCCGAGCGTCGCTCAGGCCCGCGCAGCGTATGCCTTGTGGCATCCTGTCCGGCGGAGCGGGGCAGGACGCTTGGCCCGGCCTGCGCCCTTTGCGGCCGCGAGCGCTCTTCCACAAGCGCGACATCCGCCACGCCCCTGAGGCGCTCGAAAGCCGGCCGGAGATGTCTGCTCGCAGCGATGTTCCGGACGGTGCCCCGACGCTCTGGAGCGGACATCAGGAAGGGCGAATTGCCGGACGAAGCGATCGACAGAGGGGGTTCCCTCAGGGACCTTCGAGGGATCCTTCCGCTTCTGATTGAATCCAGTTAAGATTGTGAGTGCTGGCTGGTAGGAAAGTCGTGTCTGCGCTGCTGCTGATCCCGATTGCGGCCTTCGCCTGCTGCGCACTAGTCTATTTTTATCTAGCTCGGCAGGTGCGGCGCATCCTGGTAAGCAGACACCCAGAGGTGTGGCTTGATATTTCCTCCAAGGTCTTCTTTTTGGGCAATGCCGTTCAAACGTTTGTCGTCAGCGGGACGGCTCAGCAACTTGATGATGCGGAATTGCTCTCAGCTGTTGGCCGCGTTCGCCGGGTCCAATTTGTTGGCTTTGCTATCTGGGTCATCGGTGTGGTTGGCTTTTCCCTAAAAAGCTACGCATCGCGCTGATTTAGTCGGCATGGCCCTTCCACCCGCTCCAGAGGTCCGTCGCGTCAGCTTGGCGGCTGGGGGAAATGGTAGGGCGCCTGGCCCGAGCTTCGCGCCCAAAGCGGCCGCGGGAGCTCGTCCGCAAAGGCGACAGCGGCCGGGCATTACAGGCGTTCGAAAGCCAGCTCACGAAGTCCGCTCTCAGGAGTCTTTCAGACTGAGCTCCGCCGCTCCAGAGCGGACATCAGTGCATGGCGAGTTGCCGGAGAGAGGTGATCGACTGGAGGCGACCCTTCTCACGCATTTGGTCCGTCCGCTTCCTGCAGGAGGCCCTGGTCGCCCCCATGGCGAGTTTCGGACCAGAGGCGGCCGGCATAGGGCGACCCTGACCGGACGTTGGACAAATCAGCCGAGCCCCACTCCGACGTCCCCCGCCATCCTCTTCAGCTTGGCCAGGAATAGCTTGGTGGCGATGGGCTTCGACACGAACTCCGCCCGGACCGGCAGGTCGACGACGTCTGGCTCCCGGCCTGCGGACACCAGGATGATCTCGATGGGCGGCCAGCGGTCGCGTACAGCGGCGGCCAGCCTCACCCCGTCCATGGCCCCGGGCATCTGGACGTCGGTCACCACAAGGCGCACGTCGGTGCGGCTCTCCAGGATGGCCACGGCGCTGTCGGCGTCCCAGGCCTCCACCACCTCGTAGCCCTCGTCGGCTATGGTGTCGGTAAGGAACAGCCGCTGAAGCGGCTCGTCCTCGACCACCAGGACGATGGCCGCGGGACGCATTTGGGGGCTACTCATCGCGCTCAGGTCTGTTCGACCTGCCTCAGGGGAGCGCGGAAAGATGCCGAGAACCCTCCTTTAGCAAAGTCGAGAATTGACCCGCCAGTTCCAACGAGGCCGAGCTGCAGGAGCCGCGAGCCGAAGCCCTTGCGCGTCGGCGGTGCGGCGGGCGGGCCGCCCTGCTCGCGCCAATCGAACGCCAGCTCCTGGTCGCCAACATCGCCTTCGAGCCGCCAGTCGATGTGGACACGGCCCTCTGGCCGAGTCAGCGCCCCGTACTTCTGCGCGTTGGTCCCGAGTTCGTGCAGCAGCAGCGACGCGGACAGCGCCGCGCGCGACCCAAGACGGACCGGCGGACCCTCGGCCTCGAACCGCCCGCCCGCACCCGCAAGGTGAAGGACCTCACACACGACCTGTTCAAGGTCCGCGGCTTCGCCTTCGCCTCGCATCAGCACGTCCTGCGCCTTTGCGAGCGCGGCTAGCCGCTCGGCGAAGTCGCGCGCGACCTGGGGCTCAGTCCGTCCCCGCAGCGTCTGGTTGGCCACGGCCTGCACCATGGCCAGGATGTTCTTCAGCCGGTGGCTGATCTCGCCGTTGAGCACCGCCTGGCGCTCCTCCGCCCGCAGGCGGGCGATGCCGACCTGGGTCCGATCGGCCACCGTGCGGATGAAGGCCTGCTCCTCCGAGCTGACGACCCGCGGCTCGTTGAAGTGTACGAAGCTGATGGAGGCCAGCACGCCGGCGTCCATGACCGGCGAGTTGACCAGGGCGCGCACGCCGATGGACTCCAGCGCGGCTGCGCCCTCGCCGGCGGTGCGCGCGTCCGCGCCGATGTCGGCGACCACCACGGTGCGCCCCGCTTTTAGGTCCTCCACGTAGGAGCCGAAGGTGCGGAAGCTGTGGTCGCCCGCCACGCTGGCCACCCCCGGCGCACGCCAGTCGGCGGCTACGGCGATCGTTTCGCGCTGGGCGTCCACCGCACCGTAACCGGCCCGGGCCGCGCCGAGTGTGCGCCCCATGATCTCGGCGGCCACGTAGCTCATGGCGTTGGCGCCCTTAGCCGCGCGCAGGTGGTCGCCCAGTTCAGCCAGCGCGCTCTTCCTCACCGCGCTGGCCGCCAGCGCCCGCTCGGCCCGGACGCGGTCGGTGACCTCCAGAAACAGCAGGCTGAACAGGTCCGGCCCGAGCGCGCTGGCGCGGCCGTCGTACCAGCGGTCGAGCGAGCCGAACCGGTGCGTGAAGGTCAGCGTCTCGCCTGTGTCCACCACCCGCGCGAGGTCGATCCACTCCTCCTCCACGCCCGGCATCACTTCGCGCACCGTGCGCCCGATCACCGCGTTTCCGTCCAGGCCCAGCAGCCCGTTCCAGGCCCTGTTCACCTCCATGTAGCGCCAGTCCGTGATCCGCCCTGCGCTATCGCGCACCGGGCGCGCCAGCACGAAGCCCTCCTGGAGATTCTCAAACAGGCCGCGCCAGTGCGCCTCGCTCAGTGTCAGGGCGTCGTTCGCCGCCCCCTGGCGCAGCACCACGGACTCGCGTCCGCCCACCATGCGGCGCAGCTCAAGCTGGTCCATGACCTGGCGCGCCAGCCTACTCAGACCCTCGGCCTGCCGCGCCGTCAACCCGCCCGGCCGGGGCTCGGTGTCGATGTCGCACAAGGAGCCCAGCACGTGGCCATCGGGCGTGCGCAGCGGCGCGCCGGCGTAGAAGCGGATGGCCGCCTCCCCGGTGACCAGAGGGTTGGCCAGGGTGCGCGCGTCCACGGTGAGGTCGGGGATGACCAGGAGGTCAGGCTCGGACAGGGCAAAGCGGCATACCGAGCTTTGCAGATCGGTCTCGCAAGACGGGAAGCCGATCCGGGCCTTGAACCACTGCCGGTCGGAGGCGACGAAGCTGACCAGGGCCACGGGCGCGGCGCACAGCTCGGAGGCGAAGAAGGCGAGATCGTCGAAATCCTGCTCAGCAGGGGTGTCTAAGACACCGTAGGCGGCTAGCGCCGCCAGCCGGGCCCGCTCGCTTCCGTCCCCGCCCATGGCTTCGCCGCTCGACACGGGAACGGCGTCACACATTGATGTTCGGCCCGCAACAGGTCAGGTCGCCGCCCCGCGCGTGGCTGTGTCGCCTTTCCCCCACCCTGTCGGTTGGGAGGTCCGCTTGCCGGCAGGTAGCCTCGCCAGGATGGGCAGGGTGGCCGGCCCGGGCTGCGCGCCCATAGCCCCCCGTGAGCCTTTTCCGCGAACGCGACTATCCTGCTGTCCGGTGAGCGGCTACCCGGAGGCCGCCAGCGTCTTGAAGTCGAGGTGAAGCGGACCTTCCAGCCTTGCCGAGTAGCGGACTCTGCGCATCGGCCGGTTCCTGGACAGGAGCGATCCCATGCTGACGAGGCGATCTGGCCATGGGATTGGGGAAATAGAGGAGGGCTGATCGGCTGCGACAGTGCGCCTTCGCGCCTGAGCTGACAGCGCTCCTCCTACTGAAAATCATTCACAAACGACACGAAGGGAGGGCAGCCTAGGCACGAAGTGCCCGCGACACGATGGGCAGCTCTCCCGACACATAACAGGCCTGATCCGCCTTGCGAGCAGGTCTGAGGCGTGGTTAATGTTTCGATATGGAAAATACCAAAACTCTCGGCTGGGTTGACCTAGTTATGGCCCTGTGCGTGGGCATTTCAATGCTGTGCATTGACTTATCTTTTGCCGACCGCTGAATGCAAATCTGAATCCTAACTTGCCCAATGTCCCCGCGCTCTGGCGAAGTGTATCTCATCGTCGGGTCTGACGACATCTTCTACTCGTCCGCAGTCTGTCGAAACTCAGCCAATCTCATAGCGCAGGATATTCTGACCAATGGGGCTCAGGGTTACCAGCCTCCTGGATCAGTCTGCATATATGCCGCCCGACTAATATGGAGAGGAGCAACCGAGGACGCTCCTCTCTCATGATCGAAAGCCGAAAGTGCCGCCGGCGAGCCCGATCGCCTTGCCATGCAAAGTTCTTCGACGGCGCGGGGGCGGGGGGTGATTAAGAGCAAAGGCTGATGGCTGCCTCAACGCTCATCGCGTTCAAAGCCCGCGATTCAGCTTCCTTATGCGTGCGCGCTGCGTTGGTGAGGATGGTCGCGTCGGAATCTAGGACGAGGGATGGGGAACGGTTGAGAGCGTAATCCAGGCCTAAGAGATTGGGCTCACGGCCCGCGCCTGAGCAGGGTTGCTGAAGCGGCGATGACGATGAGCGTTTCGGCAACCGCGGTGAGGTGCTCGTAGTCGCGTACGAAGCGGCGGTTCTTGATGATCCAGGCGAAGATGCGCTCCACGCCGCATCCGCTTGGCGGCCACGCGGTCGGTAGGAAGGGCAGGGTGCCGATGCTGGGCTGCGCCCAAAGCCGACACCAAGCTTGCTCCAGCCTTGCGACACTCAGATGGGCCAGCAGCATCGGTCTCGTAGGCGGCGAATGTCTGTAGTTGGGGGTGGATCGGACTGAAGTCCGGCGCTCCGAAGCGGATCTATCGTAACCGCTGTTCTCAGGCCACGTAGGACCAGGGTAGCAGCTCATCGAGGCGGCTGTTGGGGTGGTGGTTAACCAGCCGGGTCAGCACGTCGGCGAGGTAGCCTTCCGGCTCGACGTTGTTCAGCTTGCAGGTTTCCACCAGGGAGGCCAGCGTCGCCCAGTGCTCGCCGCCGGTGTCGGAGCCGGCGAACAGAGCGTTCTTGCGGTTCAGGGCCAGGGGGCGGATCGCCCGCTCGACCACGTTGGAGTCGAGCTCGACGCGGCCGTCGTCAAGGAAGCGGGACAGGCCCTCCCAGCGGCTCAGGGCGTAGCGGATCGCCTCGGCGAGCTTGCCCTTCTGGCTGATGGTCTCGAGCTTCGCACGCAGCCAGGACTCCAGCGCCTCGATCACCGGACGGCTCCGCGCTTGGCGCTCGGCGCGCCGCTGGTCGGCGGGGCGAACGCGGATGTCGGCCTCGACGGCGTAGAGCTCGCCGATGCGCTGTAGAGCCTCTGAGGCGATGGGCGCCGGGCCGGCGGCCGCGAGCTCGTAGAAGCGGCGGCGGACGTGGCTCCAGCAGAAGGCCAGGCGCACGTCGCCTTTGTCCGCCAGGAGGCGGTAACCGGCGTAGCCGTCGACCTGCAGCACGCCCCTGAAGCCGCTGAGGTGGGCCATGGGCCGCTCGGCCTTGCGGTCGGGCGCGTAGACGTAGGCGACGCCGGGCGGATCCGGCCCGCCCCAGGGGCGGTCGTCGCGGGCTAGGCCCAGAGCTGGCCTGTCTTCGTGCGCCCGCGACCAGGATCCAGCATCGGCGCGGTCGTCTCGTCGGCGAAGAGCTTCTGCGACACCTTGAGGCGCTCGAGCCGGCGCGCGTGCACGGGTCCGAGCAGCCAGGCGGTGCGCCCGACCCAGTCCGCCCGGGCGGAGCGATCGAGCCGGATGCCCTGCCGGGCATAGATCTGCGCCTGGCGATAAAGCGGCAGGTGGTCGGCGTATTTGGCGACGAGGACCAAGGCGATCGCCGTCTCGGTCGGCAGGCCGCCCTCGATCAGCCGCGCCGGCGCCGGCTTCTGCACGACGACGTCCTCGCAGGCCCGGCAGGCATAGCGGGGCCGGCGCGTGACCAGGACCCGGAACTGGGCGGGGACGACGTCGAGCCGCTCCGAGCGGTCCTCGCCGATCCGGCGCAGCCCGCCCGAACAGCAGGGGCAGATCTTGCTCTCGACGTCGACCACCACCTCGATGCGCGGCAGATGGGCAGGCAGCGAGCCGCGGTTGGTGCGGCGCTGCCGGGCCTTCTCTGAGCGGGCGGCGGTGTCGGCCTCCTCCGTCTCCGCCGCTTGCGCCGCCTCGGCCTGCTGCACGTCCTCCAGGCCGAACTCGAGCTGGTCGAGGGGGAGCGTCTCCGCCCGGCGGCCGAAGAGGTGGCGCTGCAGCTCCTTGATGATCTGGGCCAGCCGCTCGCCCCGGGCGCGCTCGGCGAGCAGCATCGCCTTGAGCGTCCCCACGTCGTTCGGAAGCACGTCCGCCAAGCCGGTCACGCCCCAGAGTAGACCATGTTCCCAGGGCCTTGAGGCGCCCCCGCGGGCGCTCTGAGTCAGTTCGCCGCGACCGGCGCGCGGGTCCGGCGAGGGCTGTAGACCCGAGCCCAGTCCAGCCCGTCCAGGAGCGCCGAGAGCTGGGTAGAGCTCAGCCGCATGGCCCCGTCCTGGAGCTTGGGCCAGCGGAAGACGCCCTGTTCGAGGGTCTTGGCCGTGAGCACGACGCCGGTCCCGTCCCAGTACAGCAGCTTGATCCGGTCCGCGCGCTTGGCCCGGAACACGTAGACCACGCCGCTGAACGGGTCGGCCTTCATCTCATCCTTGATCAGCGCCGCCAGCCCGTTTGCACCCTTGCGGAAGTCCACAGGCTTGGTGGCCATCAACACTCGCACGCCCCCCGAAGGACCGACCTGGGGCGACGCGATCACCCGCGCCCTCTTCAAGGCCTGGATCACCGCGGGCCACCGTTCTGGCCTCAGCGCCTCGCTCGACGCGCACCACCGCGCCGTCGATCTCCAGCTCGATCCCGCCCGGGCGCATGCGGCGGCCCTTCTTCGGCTTGGGCTCGCTTCTGGGGGCCGCCGTCGCCTCGGCTGGCGGCTCCAGCACCACCGGGGCGAAGATCGGCTCCCGGGGCTCTTCAGCGCCGCCGCCCCGCGCGTCGCGCCGCCAGGTGAAGAGCTGCGTCTTCGAAAGCCCGTACTGGTCGGCCACCTCACCGACCGACGTGGCGTAGCTCTCCGCCACGATCCGCGCCTTCGCCTCGGCGCTCCATCGGCGGCGTCGCCCAGCCCCGGTGAACACCTCCACCCGACGGGCGAGCGGCTTAGCCAGCACATCATCACCAGGCATCATCAGCACACCAAGCCCGTCCAGCCCCGAAAGGCCCAGACTCGGTGATCGGATCAGCTCCGGAAAGGTGCCGTCGCCACAGCGCTTACTCGAACGTCGCCGCCTCCGGATGACCCCGGTCGAGCGCCGCGAGGGCGGAGCGGGCCTGGTTAGCGGTCGGGCTGGACGCGATCTGAACGGTGGCCGCATCGCCATGGTTGGAGCTCAGCGTCTTTGGCGCAGGGGCCGTCGGCCCACTTGCCGAGGTGGACACGGTTTGCGACCTCTCCCGCGATCTTTCGTTCCGCCGTCCTGGGGCTGCACGCGTAAGCCAGAGCTTGGAAGCCCATGCTGTCCGCCTCGAGGAGCGCCCACGCCGTGGGCGCGGCCAAGTGCTCGAGCTGGCGGCCGCGAGCATCGAAGCTCGTCTCGGCGAGCGTTCGAGTGGTGGCCTTCTCGCAATCATACTGAACGTCGTCGACCGCGCGCGCCACCCCGGTTGGTGTGGGGTGGAGGTACTCGGTCATCTCGGTGGCGCTGCAGAGCGCGCCCTTGCAGCTCAGGCGGTTCAGGTCGGTGCTGACTTGGCTTCCGTTCGTCCCATATGCGACCACCCGCCAGTCCGGCGTGACCAAAGGCGTCGCCGTCTGCAGGAGGGCCGCAAAGCCCAGCAAGGCCGAATGCATCGACGGCCGGTGCTCGTCAGCCGCTCGGCGAGCTGGACGCGCTAGACGCTCCAGTACTTCGGAAGACCATCTCCACCCGCATCGGGGCGCACGCGACCCCGCAGCTCTGCGTCGCTAGGCTTGCCTGCCGGACGGGGCTACGTCGGTGCGCTTTCGACGGTTGCGGCCTGAAGGCGGCGGCCTGGAGCACCAGGGGAGCAGGCACGGTCGGCGGCGCCAGCTCGGGTCCCCCTATGTTGGCCATCTTCGGCAAGTAGGCCTCCAACCAGCTCCGCCACGCGGCGGCGGCCGGCGCGAGGCGGGCTTGGTACTGAAGATTGTAGATCGGCGTGCGCGAGTTGTAGTTCGCCACCCGTTGCCAGGCGTCGCCAGCGTCGTGAGCCAGGTGGTTGTGCAGCCGCCAGGCCGCGAGGTTATAGGCGTAGCAACCCGGCGCGAGGACATGGTCCGGCCTGATGCCGTATCGCGCCAAGGTCGCGATGTAGGCGGTATTCAGCTGCATGGCGCCGAGATCGTAGGACCCGTTGGCGTTTGGCACCCACAAGCCCGCGCGGCCGTTCTCCACGGTAGCGACTGCCAGGATTATGTTCGCCGGCACCTGGAAGCGCTGCGCGGCCGCCAGGGAGCAGCTCAGCCGCTCCGAAATGCCCGCGGGCGGGGGCGCAGGGTCAGGGGGGTGAGCGATCATGCGCTAGCGCTCGCCAGTATCGCCGCCAAAGGGCGCCGGCGGCGTGCGCGGTCTTGGTGGCCCGCCGGGCCCTCGCGGGGGCTGCACGGGGGCCTGCGGGGCAGGGCGCAGCGGCGTAGCGCCGGGGATTGGAGAGCCCTGCGTGTCCGCAGCCTGCACGGCCGACCCTTGCTGGATGTCGGCCGCTTGCGCCCGAGTCCCTTCCACGATTTCGGCCGCCTCCGTTCCGGGAGGCGGCGCGTAGCCGGGGGCCAAGGTCGAGCTTGGTGTCACGTCGAAGCCCGTCACGGTCGCGTAGGCCTGCTGCGCCGTGGCGACCGCCTCGCTTTGGGTCGCGCCGGACTGGACGGCGTTCGCGAAAGCCGCTTGGGCGGCGACAGCGGCCGCCTGGCCTGTGGGCGTTGCCGGTGTCGGGGAGCCGTTGATCGTCGACGCGAACGAGCTCGCAGAGGCTGCCGCGGCGGCTGCGGGGGGGCGCTCCGCTGGTGGTCGCAGCCGCTCCGGCGCTGGAGCTCGCTCGGGTCGCCTGTGCGGCCAGGGTGGCTGTGGGGGCAGGGGGCGAGGCTGGAGCAGCGAAACGGCTCGATGGAGTGCTTGAGGCGGCCGCCCTCCTTGGGGCTGAAGCGGCCGGTGCGCCGGCGGCCGATTGAACCGCGCTTCCGATGCTCTGCGCCTGGGCGACGCTCGCGCCGCCCACAAACGCCGCCGAAGCCGCAGCGACGCCCGGAGGCGCGCCAGTGGAGGCTGCAGCGCCGGCCGCTTGGGCGATCGCGTCGGCGGCGCTTTGCGACAGCCCCTGTTGCGCTGCGGCCTGGAAGGTCGCCGTCTCCAGCGCAGCCGGCGCAGGAGCCCCGGCGCCCGCCGTCCCCCCATAGCCGCCTGTGGACGCGGCGACGTCGGCTGCGGCGGAACTGGCCGCCACGCTGGCGTCTTCGGCCGCCGCGCCGGCGGCGGCGTTCGTATCCGCAGCCGCCGGGGTCGCTCCATCGCCGCCGCCCTGGGGCGCCGTGGCGGGTGCGCTCGTCGCTCCTGCCCCAGAAGATCCTGCATCTCCGCCACCGGCCGGGGCGGGGCTCGGCGCGCCGCCGCCGTCGGCCCCTCCATCGGCCGCCGGGGCCGCTCCGGGGCTTCCGCCGCCCGACGACCCGGGAGCGCTAGGCGCACCGAACCCCGGATGCTGACCTGTCCCGAGCGCGGCTACGTGGCCGGTGGCTCGCGACGTCGCCGTAACCGCGCGACCAACCCCCGCGAGCGCGCCGCCTGCCGCGGCCGCTGTGAGTATTCGGCCAGCCGTACCGCCTCCGCCAGGAGCGCGTCCGGAGCCCGGAGGGCCGCCTGTGCCACTTGGCCTACCAGGTCCTGCGCCGCCCAGATCGCCGCCGCTTTCAGGCCCGCCTTCGTCGGAGGCGCGGGCTTCCTCTGGGCCGCCCTCCGCAGGTGACCCTCCAGGCGCTCCAGGCTCCTCGCCAGGGCTTCCAGCCACGCCTCCATCTTCGCCATCGCCGTCATTCCCTAAAGCCTCTCCCAGCGGGGTGCCCAGCCCGCTGGCGACCTCGCGACCTTCAGTTTCTCCAGCTGCCGCCGTGGTGAACGAGCCTCCGCTGGCGCTGGCCGCGCCCGGCACACCGCCTCCGATACTCGCCGCCGAGCCGAGCGGTCCCTCGGCTCCGCCAGCCGCGAGACCACCCCCACCAGCACCACCTGAAGCTCCGGCCCCCGCGAGGGCTGCACCGCCCGCGGCGATCGCTACCCCAGCTGCAACACCGGCCTCGGCCGCATAGCCGACCGCTCGCGCACCGACGCCTGCGGCGTGGCTCCCAGAGTCGCCGCCGACCATGCCGCCGATAAGGTATGGGATTTTATGAGCGAGTAGGTAGAGGATGATGATCTCGAAGAACTGGCTAACTATGTTGAGGGTGATCGTGTTGCCACCTTGATTGACCTGATTGTTCTGAAAGACCTGCAGGCCAGCGCCGACGATAAGAAGTATCGCAAGTAGGGACATGGCATGAGAACCTACGGTTCGCAGATATTTGACGGCGATATCACGGACCGAGCCCTGCCCGCCAAAGCCAAGCAGAATAAGACCGATGTAGGTGACCGCCCAAAATGAGACTCGCAGGACAAGAATGTCAATCGCGATCATCAGGTAGACGACGACAACCAATGCTCCCAGGATGAGCATGAGTGCAGAAATACCAAGGGCTGGTACGTCACACTGGACAGCGACAGTGACCTGTCCAAAAAGTCCGACGTTATGTTCCTGCGAACACGTCTGGTAAGTGTGATAGATGCCGTTCTCAATGCCGTTTTGTATGATGTTCGTCTTGAAGTAGTTGAGCCCGAGCGCAAAGACGGAGTCTGGCGCGCTTGACGTGGTTCCATTGCTGCCGGCCGTCTCATTGACTGTCTGTATGATCGCGTTCGCGATACCATTCATGTTGTTCACAAAGAAGAAGAATAAGCCGGTGATGACCAGATATCTCGTCAACTCAGCAAAGATTTCGCCAAGGTCGGTGCGGCGCATCGCGAGCTGGCCGAACGTCCATACAAATCCGATAAGCGCAAGAGCTCCAAAAATAGATTTTCGCCGCAGTGAGCAGAGTGGACCCGGTGGACTGTAGCGCGCTCACTAGGCCTGACTCTACGCTGCCCATAATGTTAGTGGCCCCTGTAAGCCCCTGCGGGCCAAAGAGGTACTGAGACCACTCCGGAGCTACGGGCGAGGTAGGCTGGGCGAGTGCTGGCGTGCTGGCTGCCAGCATCAGGAAGACGCCGCCGACGAGCGCCGACAGGGCGATACTTTCACATCGGTTGGGGCTGGTATTCATTTCAAGGCTTTTTGCCAGAAAGTGCGTCCCCGTAGTGCGACATATCGTTGGCTTTGCCGCCCTCGACCCAGCCACCAGTCGCCCGTGCGGGCGTGGTAGCTGACATTCGCTGAGAACTGCACTCTCCATACGGATATTGGGCGTGTAGACGTTCGTACTCAGCATCTATCGCGGCTTGCCCAGTCTTGTGGGCTAAAACGGAGTATTGCTGGAGAACTGCAGCGGTGGGGAATGGGTAGCAGGCCTGAGCATAATCGGCCTGAGTATAATGCAAGGGGGCGACTTGTTCGGTCGCGCTCGCCGGTGCAACCGCTGGCGCGGAGCTCGACTCCTCTGTAGTTGCCTGGCGATTGCAGGCGGCCAGCGTCAGGGCGCCAGTCAGGAAAGCACAATGAAGTATATAGCGCATTTTGCTCACTCGGGCTCAACAACGGATGCTCTATTGAGAGCCGCCGGACAACGCATCGCCATAGGTGGACATGCTATTTGCTGAAACCACCCTCACTCCAGCCGCCTGGCTGGGCTTCGTACTGGCTGTAAGCCGCTTGCTCCATGGCGGCACCTGCACTCGTCGCGGCAAGCTGGCCGGCGGCTTGGTTCTGCATCTCAGTATTCACCAAGCTTTCCATCTCTAGTTGCGCTTGCGTGCCTAGGCCGGCTATTTGATTAAGGCAGCCCGTCGTTTGTGTCGTTCCGATTGCGTTGGCAGAGCAGCCCTGAAGGATTGTCTGCAGCTTTTGCCCCTGGCCTTGTACCTGAGTATTCAGCGTCTGAGAGCCGTTGATTTGTGACGAGAGCTGGCCGTATTGTAGCGTGGCGAGTTGTTGAGCAGAGGCTGGGGTGGCTGCAGTGGGTTGCGACAGTCGTGAAAACATAAGACTGTAGTGAGCCCCCGTTCGCGAGGTTGCTAAACCCGTTCACGTCAGTCTGCGCGCCCTGGATGTCTTGGAGGGCGAGCCCGTAAATGGACGTAAGGGGGGAGGTTAGGTTAGCCTGCTGGGCCTCGAATTGCTGTATCTGCAGCTCATATTGATTAATCTGCTTCTCGACCGAGGCGACATTCTGGAGAGCCGAGATGGTACTCTGGGTCACATTGGCCGGGTCGTACACGACCCACTGCGCCAATGCGGGAGCTGAGACACTCAACATCAAGCCAGCGGCCGCCACAGTGGCGAGTGCGGAGCGTGCGTTCAGGCGCTTGCGAACTTTCATCCTAACCTCCGTCAAGTGCTGCTGAAAACCAAACGTGCTGACAATGCCGGTCGCGCCGAGCGCGATCGCGGCCCGCGATCGCCCATGGGATGATGACCCGCGCGACGGCATGAAGATCGCCGTGGCTACTGAAAAACTGTGCCCCTGCGCCGACGGTCCCTATGACGACGCAGATCGTGGCGAAGCTGCCGCAGAGGTCTGTGGCGATCGACTTGATCGTCGACGCCACATCGCCTGCAGCCAGGGCCATGCTCGGTTGAACAAGAACCAAAGCCGCTAAGAGGAGGGCAGGGGCGAAAACCGCGGTTCTGGACCATCACATACCCCGCCGCACGACGTAGGGTTGGTCGAACACCAGGTCCTTCATGACGACGACGTTGAAGCGGAACCCAGGTCGAATTTCCAAGGTCGGGGAAATCGAGAGGTTTTTGCGGATCAGCTTCATTTGACGTCTCACTCAGCTCCTGCCCAAGCGCTTGAGAGAAGGCTGTTTGTGAATTGATGCTTGTCCCGAACCCTTGGTTATTCTGGTTCTCGCCGAGATAGACCAGTCCGTTGATCGCAGAGAGCAACAGCGCCGAACCGAAGATGCGGACGTAGTGGTTGTTCACCTTGTCGTGGAAGCCGCTATATCCGGCTGAGTCCCGCGCCCGGCATGGAGCCGATGTCCAGCGCATTGCCGTTCGGGAAGACGATCCTTTGCCATGCGACGAGCACGCGGGTCTGGCCGTAGGCGGCGTCGGACGCATAAGACCCGATCAGGCGAGACCCCTGCGGGATCAGGAGGTAACGGCCGGTCGCCGTGTCATAGACGTTCTGAGACACGTCGGCGGCGATCTGCCCCGGGATCTCCGAGCTGATGCCCGTAATCATGATGCCCGGGATCACGAAGCCCGCCCGCAGCTCGAAGGGAGAGACCGGGGCTTCGACGCGCCCGAGCGAGACCCAGCGATTGCGTTGGCCTGTGAACTGGTCGTAGGCGCTCGTCTTGTTCGTGAGCCCACCCCGAAGGGCCGGCGGAGTCCTGGCCACCGCCCCCGGAATTTTGCGTCGTTAGCAGCTTGCTGCGACAGGAGCTGCTGAAGCTCCGCCGCTTGTTCAGGAGTCGGCGCAATCCCTGCTGCCGCCTGGGCGTTCAGCTGACGCTTCAGGCGGTCTAGTGGGCTGCCGGGGGTGGCCGTGGAGTTTGGATTGATCGTTGCCCAGGGCAGGACTGTTCGCTCGCGCGAGCTGAAAGCCCGCGCGTGACCCACCTGCTCCTGTCGTTTCCAGCGGCTCCGCTCCGGTAGGCCGGCTGCGGGATCGTGAAGCGAACCCCGCCAGGCGCTGCAAGGGCTTGGCTGAACTGAGTTTTCACGGGCGCGATAGATGCTATTCTGATGATCGACGTAGGCCTGCCGGGCGGCCTGCTCGGTCTGCAGCTCCTGCTGTTGTTGTGGCGTCAGCTGGGAACCGCGTAACCGGCTGCGCGACTTGTGCCGCCGGGGATTGTGGCGGCCGGAGCGGCGCCGACCGTTGCGGCTGGTGCCGCGCCGGGCTCGGTCCAGCGCTCGCGATCAGCTTGTTGGCCTGCGCCGTCGCATCCTCCTGGTCCTTGCCCGTTCCGGCGCCGGCCGTCGCGGGCGGGGGCTTGTGGCCGAGCTTCCGCAAGATACCCCTGACCGAGAAGCACCAGTACGACGAAAAACCGCCACGCCGATGACCCAAAGGATATTGTTGTTGAGCCTTCTCGTTCCGCCTCCGAAGGCGGCCGGGTCCGGGTCGCCCGCGACCGGGAGTTACACGGGCCGCTGGGGTCGAGCGGGTCGTTCGTGCTCATGGCTGCGGACTCCACGAGGGCGAAACAGGCGTGGCCTGCGCCGCCCCGTCCTGCCTAGCGGCGCCGGCGTAGGCGTAGGAGAGCCGATCCACCGGGATTCCGCGCTGGACCATCTGCAGGCGCTCCCACGGTCCTGGCCGGCGCATTGCGTGCATCGAATGTCCAGCCAGTGGCGGGCTGGCCGTTCATGTATCCGCGCGTCAGCACCTGGTCCCCAATCTTCAGGACCGCCACGTCTACGCCCGCGGCCCCGGTGTGGACCGCGAAACGCACTGGAAGCGCCGCGCTTGCGGCCGGCCCGTCCTTATACCGTCACAGCGTAGCCCGCAGCGCGGACCGCGGCTGTCAGCCGGGGGTGGCCGGGCGGGATGATCACCGTGGTGAGGGCCGGCGGGTACAGGACCGAAGCCTCCACCAGGGCGTCCCTCGTATACGCCATCGGCGCGTCGTCGCCGCGCGGCGCGAAGGCGAGAAGGTGGGCGACGCCGTCCGCCGCTGACTGAACAGCATGAAACGCCCGCGCCGACGATGGCGCAGCCGGAGATCGCCGGCGCGCCGATGACTGCGACTGCGAACAGGAGGGAGCAGCGCATCAGGTCGGCCTTCCCGTGCGGGTGATCGTGATCCGCTGCTGGCGATTGCCGACGCCAGCGACCAGGACGGCCTGGTCGAAGATCTGATCGACGATGTAGCGGCCGTTTTGAACGCGGTAGTTCACGATCGTGGTGTCGTTGGCGTTCTTGATCGAGCCCCCACGACGCACGACCAGGAGGGCCGGCGCTTCGGTCTGAGCCATGGCCGGCGGCATCTCGATGATGGTCTTTATGCCGTCATTGAAAACCCGCAGCGGCTTCCAAGGAGCCCGCCCGTTGATGTCGTAGTTGAAGTCTAGGTTGGAGAGATACGCGCTCGTGGGGCCTCCCGTCGGCGACCCTGTCGGGTCTGTCGAAAGAGCGGACTCCTGCACCACCTTGTTGACCGCGGGCATTCACTGCGGCGGTGTGGGCCTTCAGGGCCTGCCATTTCGCCAGCACCTCGTCGGGATAGGTGAAGGCGACGAAGGGCATGTAGTCGGTGCGCCGGGAGATCAGGCGCATGTGGTAGGTGCGCTTGTCCGTGGTGACGATCAGCGAGGTCTCCAAGCCGACATCGGCCGGCTTGAGGACGATGTGCTGGCGCTCGAAGGGCGCGACGCCGGACACGGGCCGGTTCAAGCTGCCACCTGGCGCTGTCTCCGACCAGGACGGAGGAGACCTGCTCGCCGGCCTGCAGGGCGATGTCGCAGACCTCTAGGGGCGCGCAGACGATGTTCGGCTCGGTCGCCCCGAAATTGAAGACGACCGCGCCCTCAGCACCCTCCGTCGGGCGCACGCCGACCTGGGTCTGCTCATAGTAGCGGTTGGCGACCGCCATACCGGCGACCGCCTGAGGCGGCAGGGGCTTCTGCTTGCCGAACATGGCGTCGGGCGGAACGGGATCACGGCCGGGCCTGATCCCGAGATAGTCCCTGGAACGCCGGGGGAGGGCGCGACAGACACCGAGCTCGGCGTACCGGTCGGCTCCGCCGCCGGTGGAGGCGGCGGCGCATCAGCCCCGGGTAGAGGCTGTGCAGAGGCATCGACCCCTAGAGCAAGGACCCCCAGCGCCACCACACCGACGGTCGCCCTTTGCAGCTTCCCACCCACATCTACCTCCAGCAAATCTGATAAGACTACTGAACCCGTTGCCAAGAAAAGTCGGTCACATAGATTCCAAGCGGGTTGGCTCGGATCTCCTTGTCGCTGACGCCCTTGTTGTGCGGGCGATATTCGAGGGTTACGAGCGCGCGCCAATGTTCAGCAACCCCGCCCGCTGCCGCCTCGGGAGCTTGAGAAACCGTAGAACCATCAGGGGAGGGCGGTGACTGATCACTCGACGAACTGGGCGCAGACTTGAGGTACGTGGTCTTCTACCCAATCGACTTGCCAGCTCTTCTCGGACTGTTGGATGAACCGATTGATTATATTTCTGGACATTCACCGTCCTCCTTCTGGCGCCTTGCTGAAAAAAGGGGGAGCTTTCAGGTGTGGCGCCGAAACCACTCGCACTCATCTTCTTCTGTAGCCAGGTCGCCCGGATGGAGCATGGCGTAGACCCGGGAAAATGCCTCGCTTCTCCAGTGGACGAAGTCCGTCGTCACTGTGCGCGCGTCGGGTTATGAAATCCGCGACCTGCGCTTCCAACACCCAGCGGATCGAAGGGGGCGGGCGGGCACAGCCGGTCCGACCGCCACCGGCTGGCCGATGTCGGAGACCCGAACGACGTATTGGGATGTATTTGACCGAGGAGGCGACGTACACGAGGCCACCTACCGCCCCAAGGCGTGGTCACGAGCGCCATAAGCGCCATCATCTGCCAAATACGACGGGACGCGGAGCGAGACACGCCCACGTAGTCGTTCCAGGAGCGCTTGGCGTTCAGATACGGGTTCGGGCTCAGGCTTCAACGCCCCTCCCTCGCGGACCTTGCTTAGCAGACCCACTGTACCACGGGGCTGGCTGACGCGCCGCCCTCGGCGGCGCGAGGCTTCAGAAAAAGGTCTCTTACGGCCATGCTCTACGCCTCCGGCCATCGCTCCGGCGAACAGGCCGGGCGGGCTGCGGCATGAATTGGGACGACGGTTATCTTGGACTTCGACTTCGTAGAACCCCTTCTGACGCAGCTGCGGTCTTTGCACATTCCCGGCAGGCGGCAGCCACTCGTCGACCCATCGGTTCATCGAAGCGTTGCTGCAGCGCCTTGATCGCCGCGATGCTGTCCTTGTCAGTCGCGCCGACAAACGACAGGGCGACCGGACCTATAGAGAGCCCAGCTCGATAAAGGCCCTCCCGGGGCCGCCCTCGGCGACTGATGTAATACTGCTTCTTAGGTATTGCCTCGTCGCGATCAGTTCGATCTGGCGCGGGCGTTTGAGCCCCATGGGCGCGGTAGGTCGCGCTGGAAGTTCTCATCTCGCAGCGTAACACATTAGGCAGGAAGATTCATTTTGTCGCGGTCGACTCCACGATGACGTCGAAGATATCGCTTTTTTGGCGGCGTCGGAGAGACTCAGCGTTCGCCATGACAACGGCGCAGTTCGCCTTACGCATGACTTTCAGCCACTCCCGGAATTTTTCCTCGCGGAAATACGTCGTTGGCGAGCATGAACCAGGCTTCGTCCAGTATGATCATCGCAGGTTGTCCCCGCAAGGGCCCGCTCGATCCGGCGGAAGAGGTAAAGCAAGACGGGAAGAGCGTACTTTTCGCCGAGGTTCAGCAGCTCTTCGATTTCAAACAACAGTGAAGGCTGAAAGCCTTAGACCGTCCTCGGCGGCGTCGAGGAGGTGAACCCATCACCCTCGTCGATCTGGTACTGTTGCAAGGCGTCACGGATAAGCCTCGTCTTGTAACCACAACCGCGAAAAGTCGGTCAGGGTCTTTGCCCCGGACTTCGCCATGTTGTCCAAAGCACTCGCGATTGCGTTGCGCTGTGATGGTGTGGTCTGGACGCCGTTGAGCGCCAAGACCGTATCGATCCACTCGGCGGCCCAGGCGCGTTCCGCCCGGCTCTCAATGAATTGAAGAGGACAGAAAGGCTAGCTGGTCCTCGTCGCCGGCGATCACAAAGTGTTTGCCGCTACGCCCGCGCACAGCGGGTACATCGACAATACCCTTATCAAATGCGAAGATCGGTCCAATGCCGTTTGTAGCGGCGCGCTTGGGCCGCCAACAGCGCGAGGTGGGTCGACTTGCCCGCTCCAGTCGGCCCGAAGAGGAAGGTGTGGCCGAGATCGCGGGTGTGCAGGTTGAAGTGGAATGGCGTCGCGCCCTGGGTGACAACACTCCTTGAGGGCTGGAAGGTTTCTGGCCATACATGGGGCACGGGCGCGTGCTCCTGGCCAGCCCAGATCGAGGATGACGGCAAAAGGTCGGCCTCAAATTTCCATCGTGTTCAGGATTGGCGGCGGACGTTCTCCGCGCCGTGCCCCGGCAGGGAGCCTAGGAAAGGCCTCGAATTGTGTTTGAAGGTTTCGATCCGGGCGTTAAATGCCGAAGAGTCGTGATCGCCTTCTCATAGCTTACCGCGTGTCACCCCCCCCCACCCCCATCGACCGATGACGGCCCGGTCTTCTAGTGCACTGAAGCACGAGTGGACGCTGGATGTAATAGCCTTGCGCCACAAGGCCGCTATTCAGGTCCGCGATGGCCCGGTCGGGCATCACGCACGCATGGCTGGACGGCGTCCTGATCCGACGCCGGCCATTCATGTTGCGAAAGACCCTGGGTCGAGGAAGCCCCCCGCTTTTTCTGGTGCCACTTCTTCGCTGTAAACCATTCAGGTGTGCCGAGCGCCTTCCTGCTGATCCATGAAGATACAATTCGGGGTCGACCACCTGTACTCGTCAGGTCAGGTTCCTGACACGGCCGTTTGAGAAAGGCCCGGCGAGCTGTCCGGCGGGAAGCCGTCCAACTGCGATGACGCTGACGAACTTTTCGCCGATGCCCCCCGGCCCCGGCCAAACCACAACCAGACCACATCTCCTGCGCGCCGATCACCGCGGTCCAGATACATGGGGTTAGACGCAGAAGGATCGGGGTGGCATCCTTGCCTGTCCGCGCAAAACTGAAGCCAACGCAGAAATTCGTTCGTAGACCAAGCTTCCCGCCTGTCCTCCTGCCCACGACCTTTCGAACACCTTTGGAGCCTGTTGAGCTTTCAGACCAATGCACAATCGTAGTTCTCCAGCGTGTCAATTCACGCTTGAACTTCTCGGATCAGCTCCATGGTTCCCCTGCTGGCGAGAGTCCCGATACGAGGGCGGTTCGTCGTCCGAACAGAAAACTCGCCGAGCTTCTGCGTCCGCATATCTGTGGGGGGAACCAGGTGACCGACCAGCACGAAGGCGGAGGTGTAAGTCACAGCCCGCGCCGTTCGAAGAACTGGCGTCGCTCATTCGTCGATTTCGGCGGAGAACCGTATCAGGGAAGAAGGACCGATTGGGCCGCCGGATAACGCGGCGCCTCCCGGCGGACGGCGTCGACATGGATCATCCAAACCATTGTCGAGCCTGGAGAGGGCTTTGGTTTATCCGTGCTGGAGAGGATCGTTGCGCTCTTGAGGCGTCGCGGAGGCGTTTGTCGGTTCGGCCTGTGGTAAAATTCCAACCCGCCATGAAGGCCACCCGTTTTTATTTCCCGATCACCACGCCATCGGTCGACCACAGCGGCGTAGTTGAGGAGGTCGGTGTAAGGCGACTTGGCCCCGGTTTGCCCGCCAATGCGAGAGGTCTCCGAGGCTTGGCGGACCAGCATCGCCTCGGCGAACAGCCAAAGGGGGGGGGGGGGGGAAACCCGAGAGGTTCCCCCCCCGGCGATGGCCGTCAGGATCAGGATCAAGCGCTGCGGTAACCATTGGTGTCCATGTTCGGAACACACTCAGCTTAGATAAAGAGCAGACTAGCGGAATTTTCGCAGTTGGGCTGGCGTAGTGGAAAGCCTGGGCTCTTCTTTGATTCTCCCTCGCCAGGGGCGTGGGAATGCGCGTGGTAGTATATTTAGGATAGAGGCGGCCCCCGCATGGAACACAAACGGCGCAGCAAGGGGGTTTCCCCGCTTTGGCTGAACCGTCTCGCCGCGAACCAGCTCGACGAACCAAATCGTCAGGCAGTAACCCAGCCGACAATATTGTCGATCTGGGGGAAGATCAGCACGGCGGCCAACATCGCGCCAAGGATAATGATCTCACGGTCCCCTCCCATTAAAAGGGTGTTTCCGTGGGAGCCCGATGCGCCGGATAGTAACGGATCGCAGGGTCCATGCCGATCTTCCCCTCCTCGCGAAATGTTAGTGGAGTTGGGCCGGAAACTGGGAACCTTGGGGGCGTGTGGGCTTGGGGGCGCAGGAGCGTGAGCTGCTGAACGAGCGCCGAACCCGTTGACAGGGAGGGTTCGCGTTCGGGAACCGGCTGGTGATGATCGAAGTCGCGCCCCAGCACGAAGGGGCCCCCGAAGGCGACGACAAGCAGAACCGAAACGCGGCGAAAGCCGTTCAGATCCGCCGCCGAAAAATTAGCGTGCCGCCCACCAACAACGATGCCGAGGACGACGATCACGTAAGCGAACCGGGCCCGAGATTCGACTGGCTTATCGTCTGAAGAGGACTATCCCACGGCATCGCCGTTCCGGTGGATGGTCCGCAACAAGCGAGACTTGGCGCCTTGAGCTGCCGCCACGGTAAGAACCCGGGCCAGCACCAATGGATGGAGT